>VUQR01035185.1:0-16561 GCA_015108515.1 Hemichromis elongatus | reverse complement strand
CGGGAAGAAAGGGGGGGGGGGGGGGGGGGGGTGTTAGATAAAAGACATGAGGAAGGTAAAAGAGTTCTTGGGGAGAGAGAGAAACTGACAGGGGGGGGGCTGGAAAAAAAAAGGAGGAAAAAGAGAAAAGGAGTGTAAGCAAGAAGGATACAGGAGAGCAATGGATGTAGATTTGAGAAAGACGCAAGAAGAGGAGGCACAAAAGGGAGAGGATTAGCACACATGGAAAAAGAAAAGGGGAGTGTGTGATTGTAGAGGAATGAAAGGAGAGAGAGGAGCAGAGTGTTTGTGTCACAAGGTTTATTTAGAGTTTATTGTTTTGGCAGAGCTCCAGACTCCCTCCCCATATTTCTTCAGCAGGAATGTCTGTGTGGGTAAATACAATACGTGTGCACCTTTTGATGCATACCTGTAAGTGTTTGAGGACGAGTGTGAAACTGTGAAAAGTGAAAGAAAGTTTTCGCACCTGCGGAAAGCAAATAGTTTAAGGCTCATACATGCATTTAGATGCATGTGGGGAGCATGCACACGCACACACAGACAGAGCCAAAAGCTGAATATCTGAACTCTGATTGGAGAATGATGTTGCTATGGATCCCAGATGGGTGTGGCTTCAGTGTCAGTGAGTGATTTGCAGGAGCTAATAAATCATGGAGTTTGTGTGTAAGTGTTTGGGAGCGATAGACTTCGGGTGTGTGCTTGATTAGTGTGCGTGCGTGTGTATCTGACGGCTGTGTGCACTGCACATCAGGGAGGGCTTCACAAAGCTTCAGTCTGCTGAATCCAGCCTCCACTGTCTGTCTGCTTGTCTGACCCACTTTCTCCTCTTTCCTTCCTCCTTTTCATCCTTTGTTCCCTTTATTATGCTCCTTCCTTTCCTCCTCTGTCCATGCTTTATGCTATCCCTTCTGTTCCTGCTACCCTCATCCTTTATTTTTTTTAAATGCCCTCAATTCTTTTTTTCCATTATCCCTCTATTTGTCTTTTAATTGAGGTTTCTCTTTAATGACTGGATGAACAAGTTCCTACACATGATTCATTTTCCTTTGTTTTCTTATTTCATTTTTTCTACCTGTGTTCTTTATCAACCTTCCTGCACACCCTCTCTGTTCTTGGTTTGTTGCCCGTCAGCCTTTATGAATGTCTACTTCCTCTCCTTTGCCTTCAAGACTCTCATGTGGTTCAGCAGCTATCCATCTTCTGCTTTTAACATTTTACCTACCAGATTTATTCTCTCGTTTAGCTTCAGGCCTGAGGAGAAAGAAATGGTGCCCTTGGAGCCGAGGATCTTGGTTAGGAGGTCCATAAAATATTTTGGTGTCCACCTCGTCTTCGCTGTATTTCTTTTTATTTCTTAAGGATGGGACTTTCAGATACTGTTCATCTGCTGCAGATAGTTTATTAGCCCCACCGTGTTTCTTTTATCCTCCACACCATGCCAGTATATGCCAAGTTGTCGAAAAATAGCTCTTTGTGAATCACCTTGTTGATGTAAAAATATAATTGAGGCCTGTTAAACTGTACTATTTTTGACTTTTTTGTAGATTCAACTAAAGAAATGGGAACAAATGATGTCATTGTCTAACAGGCTGCTGGTAACAAATATGGAATTTAAAATTAGTTCATGGCGAAGTTGTTTCTTATCTGCACACATGACAGTGACTTTACTTGGGTGTTTTTTATGCTTCTGTGATTCATAGGTCAGTCTTAAGTAGACCAAACAAAAGCATTCCTCTGAAAATGGTCAGGTACAAGGACTACAAAACTCTGAGAAAAAGCAGTCAATGTCCAAAGAAACACTTTTAAAGACCATCAGAGAGCCTGGAGAACTATTACGAAGGAGTCCGGCTTCTTAGAACCAAAATATAAAGAAATGAGTGGTGGCTCAAGACTTCTGCACAACCCAGTACTACTCTTCCTGTAGTAAAGGGCAGCTGTTGTCCAAGTCCATTCCCAAACTGACATGCTGTTTCTACACAGATGCCAAACAAAACACCAGAAGAAGCACCCTGTTCTGAATCAGGATGGGAAATACAAAAAGAGAAGCTACAGATGTTTTCAGCGTTTTTTTTCTTACTCAGGTTAAATGTACTGGTGCATAAGAAGTTATTGGTTTTATATTTCCAGCAGCACGAATCACATAGACCGAGGCATAACTTTGCAATAACTGCATTTCCTTTGGGACCATGTAGAGCAAAAACACAAACACTGTCAACATTCAGCAGAATGGAGAAAGAAAAAAAAGTAGCAGAAAAACTGGAGATAGAAATTTAATATTCCGCTCGCATTCAGGCTTATATTGCTACTCTTATCTTGTGGGCGCCCACTCGCCTCACATGTTCATGATCTATTTTAGGTCGTGACCAGTAGTTAAAGAGTCAAGATAATGCTCACTGGCTAGAGTGAAGATTGTGATTACTCCGTGTTCTGATAGTTTCAGTGGGTGGCATTAAGCCCCTAACTGTTTTAGGACCCTCTGAATGGCACCACGGAGGGAACGTACCAATCACACTGAGCTGCACTCCTGAGTTCTGGTTTAACTTTCAGAATAGCCCTGGAGGATCTGAGAGGTCTGGAGGGACTCTAGCTCTGATCAGAAACCTGTTTAGCCCTAAATAATTGTTTGTTTCATAAACAGTAGTAATATTTTAAAATTATGCGGAAAAAGCCAAGGCTGAAGAGAAGGAATAATGCTCTACTCCTGGGCTGGGCTGTCAGTGAGCTGATAGTGGACTGATTTGCACTTAATCCAGTCTTGTTAGGTATAATCCTCCACGCTTGTTCTGTTATAAAGGAAATCTTCGACAGTTTACATGAAAGCAGTAGGCAACGTAACCCCGCATAAAACCACACATCAGGTTAGGTTTGACATTCTGCTTCTTGTTGAAGCAAATCAATATTTCTGATTAATAATTAGTTCTTCACCACAAGTCTATATCTGAAGTGTGGAATCAATGCATGACTACAAGCTTCTGCGGATCTGTTGTGCTGGTTCAGATCCTCGCAATTCGAATAATTTACCCGGTGTGTTTCTACGTGTGATTGATGGTGGAGATATTACCGCGAGCTAAACTCTGTCTTTGTCTCCGAGGCGGCAGAGGTAGGCTGAGTACAGTTTGCATCTCTCAGGCATGTTTTTATTTTCACTCATAAATTTGTAATGTTTTGAGAGATGAGAATGTAAGATGTGGGAGTTATCCAACCTTCCCTCTAGGATCATGAAAAGGATTCATGGCATAGTGCTCAGGTGTTTTGCTCTGACTGTGCAGCTCACCGGTGTGTAATATTTCTGAGTGAGGACCGCATGAGGAAGAACATTTAGAGGTACCTTTTTTTCCAAGACCTTTTCGAGGACACAAGTTAATGAAGTCACTTTGTTATTACTATTTCGGGAGAAGTCCCCTCAGACTTTTTCTTGCATAAATTTTTGTGGATAAAACAGTCAGGTTTAATTCTGCTTAGGGACTTTTTGGCGTGATGTGCTACACAATGCTGTTTTCTTTGGCTACAAGTGGAAATAAAAGCACCAAAATGTTTGGTATCGTTGTAAGAATGTATATTATTCGCCAGATCTGTCTGTTTCAGAAGCTTTTAAATTACATTTTCCCTGTAGGACGCAGATCCTACAATCTATTAATCAGTCCACCTCCTGGCCAATTGGCCAGTGAAAGTCAAATGTTCTCTCTCTCATTTTTAATCTGCTTTTGTATCGACTCAGGAAGCATAGGGCTTACTGTAACACACACATTACAACAATTGTGTTTAGCCTGTTAGTTAAAGTACAGCACAAAGATAATTCCTTCATTAAAAGAAAGTGTAATAGGTTGTAACTGTGTACACAGTCATGTAAAAAAACATGATCCAGTGTTTCGTATCTTTAGCACCTGCAGTAATCACTTCTTGTGTGGCTTTTTTCCTGTAGGAGTGTTTCTTTGCAACATTGCTTTAGGTCAGTGAAGTTTGTGGGCATTTTTTTTGTGCCCAGCTCTCTTAAGGTCCCACCACAGCATTTCAGTCGTGTTGAGGCGTGGACTTGAACTGGGCCATTGCAACACCTTTATTCTTTTCTTTTTTAGCCATTTGGTCGTACATTTGCTGCTGTGCTTGAAATCATTGTCCTGTTGTGTGACCCAGTTTCGGCCATGCTTTAGCAGTCAGACGGATTACCTCGCGTTTGACACTTGGAAGTGTCTGCGAAAATGTTCGGGTCGTGTGGCTGCAAAAATGTATGCAAATCATCTCCTCTCCATCACCGTGCTGGACAGTTGGTACAAGTTGTTTGTGCTGATATGCTTTATTATGGTCACTCTGTGACACAAAGTCTAAAGGTCTTTGTGTCTAAAGTCATGTAGTATATTTGGATGCGACTTTGCAAACCTAAGCCTTGTTATTTTTAGAGAGAAGAGGCTTTCTGTTAGGAAACTGTCCAAAAAACATCTACTTCTTCACTTATTTTCCAATTGTGCTGTCTTCAGTGTTAACATTTAACATGCTAACTGATGTCTCTAGAGGTGAAGGTGTAACTCTATGAACATTGCTCCACTCTTGAGAAGACTATGGCATTGTTTTATCACACAGCTGACAGCTCCAAATGAACAAACTGCCCAAACCTGTACTTTAGTACAGGTGCTCACACAATTAATAGCATCCTGCATAGTGTTAGTATACAACGTCTTTTCTCTTGCCTTGAGCAACAGTAACTGTCATTCAATATTTATCAGCTCCAAGTCCAACATGATCAGCTCAGTTTCACTCGCGATGCTGACACAACAGCACACACGAGTACAAGTGCAAACGACAGCATCGTCCAGTGCTCCACAGGCTCTACAGGGATTCAGAGGAGGACTTAATCTAGCTTTAGGGCTCTCTCTGAGAGCCTCTCTGGTTTCAGAAACAAGTCTGGGAGAGAGATGAGTCAAACACGGTGGTAAAGTCGAAGGCTTGAGCTAAAACTGGGTAAGCTCGGTGAATCCAAGGGGAACTGCAGTTTCAAGTGATAATTGTGTTCCAAGATTCATAACTACAAGTGACCCCTCTCTGGATTTTCACATTAACAAAGGCCTGCCAATCACCAAGTCAGCATTTTTGGTGGGTGTTGCACAAGTGCATGCAGCTTGCTTTGAGTCAGTGATTTGATCTTTTTTTTAAAAAAAATAGTCGTCTTCATCATTAAGTGTTCAAATAGATTTGAACAGGAACTCCAATTTAATGTCTCCAATGTCCAATTTAAATCAGCTCACACACACAATCCCAGCACTGTATCCTGCACACTTGAGCAACATGTGACAAATTGATTACGTGTTTACACTTGCGATCACAGCAGACCTGCGTCTGAAACAAGCTGTCTACGTTTAAATACATGCTCCACTTTAATTATTCCAGTTGGGATTGTCTTGTTAGTAATTAACCCATGCTCTCTATATTGGGGTTGGGGGTGATATTGGGCCAATTAAAGATCAATAATCCTGATCTTTAGCGGCTACTTCCTCACAGTGGTGTGTGTGTATTTCAGGGCGAGTGAGCAGTCGATGACGCTCATTAGTAAGCAGGACAGGTTTTTAGTCAATATGGTGAGAGCTGAGAGGGTCAAATCAATATGGATCTGAGCTGGAAGTTAGTTGGAGAAGTAAAGAAAGAAAGTGTTATCGTCTTTGTTTCTTGGCTCATTTCTGCTCTTTTCTTCTCTGACTTTTTGGTTTTACTCAAATTTTGTTTTATCGGTCTTTGGCTGAGCTGTAAAACTCGAAAAAACAAAAAACCCCAAAACAAGCTTTGTTGTTATCCTTGGATCAGTTTTTTTTTTCTTGTCTTTTTGATTGTACTGGATTCCTGCCTCCCTGTCTGTCTTTGTAAGTATCTAGTCACAGTAATTTACCACATGTGCGTCACATATTACTTAAGTCGTTACCATGAAATCCATTTTTAGTCACAAACCCTGAGAGACACACACACGCATCCCCACATACAGACGGATGTTCCTGTTTTCACGCACACGCACATTCATTCAATCCTCCTCCCTCCCCCTGGGTTTTTATCTCTATCTCAGAGATCACTTTGGGAATTAGTTCAGACTTAAATAGGTCCTGCCTTTTGCCCGAGGCAGCACACACATGGATACACACTGTCCTCAGACCCAAACACAAACACCGCAGCTGACTGAGGAAAACAGAGGCACTCATTCAGTGTTTTTTCCTCCATCCACCTTGATATTCTGTATCAGACAACCTGATTTAAAAGGTCAAAAAAATACTAAAAAGCCCTAAATAACGTAGTTTAAATTGGTGGTTGAGGTACAATACAAATACATACATACACCTTGTCTTATAAAACCTGTTTTATACATATTTCAGTATATGTCAGTGGAGAAATTCTTGACATTCTTATAAAATAACATTTTAAAATAAAATAAACTGTGTTAAAAAAAATATTTTTTGTATTTGACCCCCAGCAAAGAAAAAATCTTCATTTATCTGTTACTCAAGTATTGCGCAGTGATTACAAAGCTGTGTGCCAACGCCTCCTCGAGGTAGGTCGCAACTTTAAATTTCATACCAAAAAGATAAATAAATAATAAGATTTATAATTGAGTTTTGATAATTAAGTGCTGCTCTTCATTTATTTTATCTGGAAGGTCTTGTATCTCGTCCCTGTTGTGGAACATGCTGGTCTACGTCTAGGACATCTCCGTCCACGTGCAAATACAAATGCAGAAAACAAAATGACGCTGTGAGCGATAACTGTAAATATCTATAACACTATATACTGTAGCTGTGTGCTGCATAAAAATGTTAGCAAACCAGAAACCTAAAAACTATAAAACGGTTGCACAGTCTAATTTTTTTAAGTTACAAGACATTTTTAACCAAAATCCCCAAAACTCATTTACCTAAATCCCGGTGCACATGTGGATGGGAGAAGTATTACGGCCTTGAAAATTGCAGACATGAACTAAAGCTTCTTTTGGCTGCTCTTTTATTCACAAGAGGTCGCCACGGCAGATGGATATGCTTCTTTGATGCAGCACAGATTTTTATGCCGGATGCCCTTCTGGACACAGCCCTCACAGGGATTCGTGTCGCCTCCTGTTCTCGAAATTCTGATCTTTCGCGTTAGGTGAATCAACCACTAGACTCTTTTATGCCGTGAGTACAAAGTGAAAAATGGATAATCAAGTTGTTTTGTGTTTGTCCTGTATGTTTTGTAGTAGAAATGGTGAACTTTAGGTTGGTTAAATCTTTACCATTGACCAGAGTGTGGCCACTAAACTAGCAAACATGCTGGCAGCCTCGCCAAAACTTGGCAGCACCTGGCAGATCAGCAAAATCAACAAGCTGCTGGTGGCAGAGAGATAATGTTTTTCCAGTATAGGATGTAGGGATATACATTAGTTTGAATCCCAAAGTACACTTAGCCTTAAGTAAGACCAATTCTTCATGCTCTGGCACCGTACGCTCAGCCTAAATACACATTAGCCCGTTCCTAACCTGATGTTCTCGCTTTGCCTGTAAATGTAATCGGGGTCGATTCTGGAATCATGTAGATTCCTTGTATATCTGGCTTTCATAGGAGCCGGTGCATAGCTGCTGTTGTGTAATGTTTGTTATGCTTGTTATCAGAGCATTGTTGACGCCCACGCTGTCATTCTAAATAAGAGCGTAGGCGTACATTATTCTAAAGAGTCATTGTCTTTGTTTGTTGACTTTGATAAGTAGTATACAGCGTGGATGGACGCTGTCGTGTCAGCGTAATCTGGCTTTCCTGTAAGAAACTCATTTTACGTGTGTGTAGCTGTGCCTTCTGTATTTTTTACATGGCAAATAATATTTTTAATAAAATTTTTAACGCATTCATTTTTAAGTGCAAGCATGCACTTTACATTTACATCATATTTACATCATATTTATTTATTTTTTGTTAATAGAGATTCAACCTCAACAAGCACATAGTAAATAAATACTTACAAGTATTGTTTATCGATCGGAGTTGAGCTTTAAGTTTTAAGTAGGCTGCAGAGATTTTCCATATTTCAAACTGGTCTGCAGCTTTTTCTTAACCCTCGATTATCCGCTGTGGAAAGTGTGTTTAAAAATTGGGCAGTATTTAAATGAGCGAGCATGATGCTCTGCTGCCAGATGACTCATGATGAATTTAATAGCTGTTAACAGACCATCTGTGTGTTTGAGGGGGGAACATAAACAGGCAGCAAGTGATATATGTGCATATAGTTTGGGGGGAATCATTTGTGTGGGTGTGCATTTGTTGTCAGGACAGTAGTGGTGTGGTGAGTGCAGGAATAGGTGATGATGATACACACTAACAGAGAAAAGGAGATGGGGACAGAGCCTTGTGGTGTGGAGGTTAAAGAGTGAGGGAGAGATATGAAGAGGCGGTGGCTTTGCTCAGCACAGTTAATACACTTGTAATGCTGATTATCTCCAGCCTGTCGTGTCATGGATGGATGACAAAGGAAGGAGGTAGCTTTAGCTGTCGAGGGATTAAGGGACAGAGGATGGATGCACCAGCACGAGGAGTGGTAGATGGATGCTTTCAGCTGAAAGGTCCATTTTGTCTGTCATTTATCGACCGTTATTGTAAATCAAGTGTTGAGTATAGCATTGATAAGCAAATGTTACCACTTTTATTTTATTATTCATATCTGGGCCCGTGTACCTGCCAGTAAGCTAATTATCTGTCAAGTTTCATTTTCAGCGGACAAATTAACGACCATACTCCACAAATGTGTCATATTGACTCTGTCATGACAAATGGTCACGAATCGGCAAACGTCTCTCCTGCCTGGGGAAGAAGAAGGCTTTTAAAACAGCCCAAAAGAGGACGTGAGTGATTTTTTAAAAAAATGATTTCCCCGGATATCATTGTGGAAATTGTCTTTGTAGTCATTTCCCGACGCGTCGGGTAGATAAACACGTTCACAAGCCATCTGCATTTTCAGATGAAACCCTCACGGCATTTAAAAGGTCATGTTGTTTTATTGCTTCACGCTGGTGAGATTATCCAAAGACAAACAGTCGTCCCTGATAACTGATGTTTTTATAAACTGCAACAGCCTCACATCTCTCTTTATCAGGAGGGGAAAAAACAGTGAAATCGTCAGCTTCTCAATCCTGACACGAGAGCTGTTCTGCTTTCCTTTCATTGCCTCTGTCTCATGTGGCTGAGGTTCTCAAGTGTCCTTGTCCAGCGGTTAGCTAGACCAAAGACCAATTTCATAACGTTTTGTGCTAACAAACAAAATTAACTGTATACGTCTTGTCAGATTTGTGTCTGTGGATCAACATGACTGAATGAGACGGACACATTTGTACTCAAAGAGGATGAAAAACTAACTTGATGTTTAGGACAGTATATAAAAAAGGGGCAGGAGGTTCCAGCTGGAAGCCGGGTAAGAGGAGCAAGAACTTTTACCTTAGACATTTCCTAAGATACTAAATAACAACATGGTAAAGTAAAATTAATATAAAAAGTATTTACAAAATACAAAACTATTTAATACAATAACTCAGTTTCTAGAGTGCTGGACAGACTTTATAAATAAAAGAAATTAGTCCTGATGTGACTGTTTGCCAGCCTCTTCACTACTCAGTAGATTTCATTTTTCCTCCGTCTGTGCAAAAGAGCCGACCAATAACAAGGAAACTTATAGCTCTCTTTTGGTGCTTTACACATTTCAATAACCTCTGAGTTGTGATGGATTGTGTGATCTTCTGGTTATTATTGAAAACGCTTCCCTTTGGTTCAATGTGACTTTGCTTAAATAACAAAGCTGAAAAACTGCTCAGTGCTTTGGACGTGTAGCCTTAATATAAGGGTTCGAAAAAGATGGCTAGAGGAAATCAGTAACATGTGGAGGTAAAGCAAAGCCCAAAAAAAGCAAGCAAGCAAACAAACACTAAGATGCAGCTTATTTGTTATTTTACTACAAAATCCCCTCATCTGTCAATGCTCTCCCCTTTACTTACCGACCCCACCTCCCCACCCCTCGTCCTGCTTTCCACTCCCCTGTCATGTTTGCAGGCAGAGGTGGTTGTTTTTGAAAACAGACACACAGTGTGCTAATCAAAGCCAGGTTCTGCACATTGTGTCCCAGTTGAGCAGCTATTTTTATCTGCCCTGCTCTAACACAGGGATGGAACGGGTCAGATAGGCCAGGCTGACGAATCCGTCAAGACCAACGGAGACTGTAAACAGTCAGCCGGCAGGACTGCCAGCGCACACGAACGCACACCTACACACAGCTGCCCCCGTTTAAGTAAGCTAATAAATCGATAACAGCAATCAAAGATCGTTCTCTTTCCTGCATCTTTGTCTTGCACTGAACCACGTGAGTGCAGGTCGCTCGAGTCGATGTGGATTCGTGTTCCTACCACTACACTATGTTGCTGTATGTGATTATACTTCAGCTGTATTGGTGGTTCCTTCTCTTAAATACCTGCATTTGTGACTTTCTTTCTCTCATGCACAAACACCTCTACCATGTCCCATTAGTGACACACGCGATGCTGACACACACACACACACACACACACACACACACATAGCTGTAGTTAGAGACCCATGATTACTGATTCAACATTGTGAGAGAAAGCCAATTGGCAGGGATCCAGTTTCTGGCTTGTTAGTTTGAGACTCAAGTAGTCTGGCTTGGACCCAATTAGTTTTTCTCTCTTCCTTCCTTTCTATGCACACACTTGCTTGTCATGACGATTGTGCTGTATACCGCAACCAAACTGGAAATCATCGCAACACCGGTACATTTTATATGTATAAAAAAACATAAGTGATGTCAGTGCCTATAATAGTTATTACTGCAGATTCCTGCCGTCAGAGCAGCAGGGAATAGTGCATTATACAGCGCAGCACATAGCATTTGGTTTACGGAGCAGCAGTCCTGTTAGTCTCATGGTAAAGGCATGCAACCACAATGTATACGGTTCAAATACATCCATTCTGCCCTGACTTATTGTTTCCCGTTGCCCTCTGTACTGATATTGTGGTTTAAATTGCCACCATTGCCGTGGTTTACAAAATATGGGGCGCTTATAAACAGGGAAAAAACTATAACGTGTGTTTAAATTGAATAGATGTGATTTTGTTTTTAGATATTCAGTCAGCTGAGCTTTAATTTAAAAAGGTACTTTTACCACATAGCATGCGGAAAGTCATGATTTAAACTATGAGCTGCTGATGATAACTGGCTATTGTGGTTTGTTTTATAGTGTGAAAACAAATTGCTACAGCAAAACCAATTGGGACCTTATTAACATTAGATTATCTGGGGTATAAAGTGTAAGTATAAGTAAGTATAACTTACCTTTCTAAGGTCAGAACCGGGAGTGCAGAGTTAAGAAGTTCTGCAACGAGTCATGTTAAAAACACCCCATGACTCAGTAGCTTGTAGAATCACCTCTTTAAGTAATTGTTTAATGACCTTGTGGAAGCATTTTGGCCCACTCTTCTTAACACTAATGTCAGTTTATTGAGGTTTAAGGCATTTGTTTAATCACACTTCTCTTAAGCACCTGCCTCATCTTTTTAGTCTGAGATCTGGACTTTAAATGGACGATTGTAGCACCTTGATTCTTTACTTTTTACTTTTTGCTGCTTTGCTTTGCCCTGTTGCATGAGCCAGTTTTAGCAAAGCTTTAGCTGGTCTCACATTTAATTCTAGAATACTTTGTTCTAGGTGTTCATGTTTGACTCAGTGACTGCCCAGCTATTGTGGCTTAAAAATAAGCCCAAATCATCACCCCTCCACCGCCGTGCTTGACAGCTGGTATAAGGTGCTTGTGCTGATTCGCTGTGCTTAGCTTTCAAACGTGGTGCTGTGCATTATGGCCAAACATCTGTACTTTGGTCTTATCTATCCCGAGGACTTTGTTCCATAATTCATTGCACATGTACAATGGTAATACAAGGATATTCTATTGTTTTCTATTCAGAAGTCTTTCGGTTTTTCAGTTGCAACTTTGCAAACCTAATCGATGCTGCCATGTTCTTCTTAGACAGAAGAGGCTTTTCTCCCAGAAAATTGGAAACGGTCTTGATTTTTTTTTCCGCTTGCAAATAATCATCATCATTGTAGAACAAACCTCCTCAGAGGCAGCTCACGGTCTGGGCAGTGTTCACTTTTCAGAGAGTGGGATTGCTTTTTTGTATATATTTATTTTGTTGTTTGCAGTGTGGCAAAAACAAGTGTCGACCTTTTTTGTTTGCCCCATTGAAACCCATCATAATATAGCTGACATAGGTTTGAGTATGATTATTGTTTCATTCATGTGAATACAGTACAGGTGCAGCATTCATTTCACTGTTAGATACATTTTTGCTGCTTAATAATGAATAAAAAGTTTATTTGTATTTTTAGGAACATTGAACTAGTATTAAATCGTTATTTATTTTAACGTACATTAAAAGTCAGTCAGTCAGCCCTATGTAGTTACATGTTGTCAATACAAACAATGGCAGTAACTCCAGCATGATTATCACTGTGGTCTTGAAGGAGCGATCAAAAATCAGATGTGATATTTTAAATCTTTATATGGTATTTGCTATATGTTGAAAATACAGAGCCCACCTGTAAGAATCATAGTATCTAAGTTATCTAAGGTTTTTTAAAAATCAATTTTCGACCAATTAAATATTAAGTTGACCTTGAAGACCTCGGTGGAAGTAAGTCAAATTTTAATGGATCGTGAACATGACCCCACTCCAAACCCCTGCAAAGTTTTATCAGAATGCGAAACTTTTCGTGTTTACAGACAGAGTAACGACACAGACACTCTCACAACTGCTACCAAAAACCACAACCTCCGTGGCGGAGGTAATGATGGACCTTGAATTGTTTGAAAACGGCCTTGTAACCCTTCCCTGAGCAGCAGTGATTGCTGCTCTAATCACTGCTGACGTTTTTCCTCCGTGGCATCATGTTAACCCACACAGGCTTTTCAGTCAAGCTAGTTTGGGTGCTAATTTGCATCAAGATAAAAAAAAAAAGAAAAAAGAAGATCGTTAGAAACTTAATTTTAAGAAAAGATAAGCCAACTTAAAATTTAAAAACTTTTTTCTGTTTTATGTTTGGTGAATTTTTAAATCAAAAGCCTTAGAATTAAAAGTAGGAACACGGCTCCAGTGATCTATAATGAGATATAAAGTACTAGCTGGATAACTCGGTTCATAACTGGAAATTTGTCTCTGCCCTCTAACTGAAACGAGTGTGGAGCAAATGTTTGTTCAAATGCGCTTGGACATTTTCTCTTCTCTTCATCTTACTCCTTTTCCTCTTTGAGACATACTGCTGGAGCATACACAGGCTCTGTCATCATTTTATCTGCAGACAGATTTATTGGTTAGCATTTAACAGCTAAAGCCTTTTATGTATTTCTATATCTTTGAATCATATTTATGTACCTGTCTTTCTCAATATATCCATCTCTTTCTGCCTGTTTGTCTAATTCTAAGCTATTTAATTTGCTTTCTTTTTCGTCTTTTTTTTAATCTCTTGCCAATACAAAACAGTAACACATGCATTTACAACCACAGATTTTCTTTGAACATCCATATGTGCATGACATAAACGTACATGCTCGCACATCTATCTTCCAGCTCAGCGCAGACACAAATGTGGTCATATACCGCTTGCAGGGCCATATGATAGTAATTTGGCAGAATGAAGGAGCACGAGGGCTCAGCTGGAGTTTGGGTTCGAGTGGAAGAAGATCCAGTTTGTTGGCAGGAAACAGGATGCCGCCTTTTGACTCTGTGACCGTGTCATAAGCGGATGGATGCACTATAAACCTCTGATATTATGACATGTATCATTTAAACCTCATGATTTTGAAATGTGAATCTCTTTAGTTTCACTCAACACTAACAGACAGTTATTGATATGCACAGAGCAACCTTATTGTTTGCCGGAGGCCATTTTCCATCCATCTGATGGCTGTAGTTTGGCCTTCGCCAACTTCAAAAGAAGAAAAAATCTGAGTTTTTAACTGCTAGATGTTTCACCCTTTGTTGCCAGCGTGTTTCTAGCATTGTGTTCTGTTTGCTAGTGTACACTGGCTTTAATTTTGGCTTCCTGAAGTGTTGCTGGACCAAACAGCACAGGTAGGATCACAATAACATTCATCCGACACATATTTGCTTTGCTTTGTCTCATGTTCACAATACAGCAGTTCTTTTGGCGTGGTCTCGATCCAGTTCAGACAAAATCAGTTCAGAGTTTATGGG
Organism: Hemichromis elongatus; assembly: GCA_015108515.1. Lineage (NCBI taxonomy): Eukaryota > Metazoa > Chordata > Actinopteri > Cichliformes > Cichlidae > Hemichromis > Hemichromis elongatus. The sequence goes on along the minus strand of VUQR01035185.1, from coordinate 2,311 downwards.
TAATGTAGAGAAGCAAGCACTGATGAGTTTGGAAACGAAGAGCTAATAATTAGCTGTATATCATCGCTTTTGCAGACTCTCAGCAGTCTGTGATCACTCTGACTAGTTTTGAGTAACATTTAGGTTTGTAGCAGCACTATGTCAACATCCATGTTTCACATATTTGTTGCTTATAGAAATTTCACATTGGTAAAAGAGAAGGGTCTGTATAAATGATGAAAGTGACTAATGCATGTTTTATAGGATCATTGTGTTTAAAAAGAAGTTTTAAGCAGCAAGCATAAACATAAAGTATAAAAACGTTATATAATACCAGCTACCTGTATGAACCGACTGTTGCACAAATTGTTTGCAGCAGAGCTCATGCAGGTCCCCTACCATTAGCCAGAGTGTGCTCTAGAGCCCCTATGTCTTTGTCAATCCAAGTCATCTTGTTTTGTTTTTCTGGCTGATCTTTGCACTACGGGGCGATCGTGGCTCAAAGAGTTGGCAGTTCATCTTGTAATCGGAAGGTTGCCAGTTCAAGCACCGGCTCCGACAGTCTCAGTCGTTGTGTCCTTGGGCAAGACATTTCACCCGTTGCCTACTGGTGGTGGTCAGAGGGCCCGGTGGCGCCAGTGTCCGGCAGCCTCGCCTCTGTCAGTGCGCCCCAGGGCAGCTGTGGCTACAATGTAGCTTGCCATCACCATGTGTGTGTGAATGGGTGACTGAATGTAGTGTAAAGCGCTTTGGGGTCCCTAGGGACTAGTAAAGCGCTGTACAAATACAGGCCACTTTACATCACTATGAAGCACGCTGCCTGTGCCACGCCCCTACTTATAGCTACTGCTCCTCTTCCTCTGTTTCAGGTGCGCAATCTGTGCTACATGGTGACACGGAGGGAGAAAATGAAACACACCCTCTGTGACCTCCAGGAGAAGATCTTCCACCTTCAGATACAACTGCTGGAAGAGGACATGGCTGGAGGTAAGTGTGAGACAAAATGTGAGCATGCGTCTCCATTCATCTAATTGCAGCCATCTAAACTTACCAATATAAAAAGCCTGTTACCTTTCACCCACTCGAGCTCTGCAGCCAATGCCGCCAACACGTACTCTATGCTTCCACCCCCCCTTTCCCAAAAAAAGAAGGTGCAATTTGGAAAGCTCAAATGTATAACAGTTACATCCAAGCCCTTGCTGCCTGAGTGTGGTGGGTGGATAGTTTTGGAAATGGCCTGTCATCTTTTTTGCACAGTAGGCCACACTTGACACCTGCACAGCAAAGAACACTGGAATAATAGTTCAGCCAGATATTGTGACACCAACCATCCACATAAATGGAGCTCGATTTTCTATCCACTCTACACAGATGACTGACCTTGGTGCATTTTGTGCAGATGCTCTGTGATGGAGAGCAGGAAGGATGAAGAAGGCTGCTTGAGTTGTTGCTGCTGTGGTGGTCAGATAACTGCTCAATGTGAGATTTACAGTCCTAGTGAAACATCCAGGTTAAATGGAGTCTATTTCTTTTTATATTTGTATTCTCCTCACAGTTCCCCACTTGCTATCTTTATCTGGATTTTTTTTTTGTCTGTGGATTGTGGAAATATTAGAATTTCTCCTGGAAACTGCGATACTTCTTATTAGTGAGTCCTTAGTAGAAGCATTGCAGATTGTTATACAAATAAATCCGTATATAATCTGCAAAATGATTTGATCAAGCTAAAACAACAAACTAAAACGAATGCTTTTATAAAAAATTATTTTCCAAAGAGCTTTATTGAAGTTGTGACACTGATCGATCCTTAGTGTAACTATTCGAGCCTCTGAGGAATTCACAGTTTGTGACACCATTGGTAGAAATTGTATGGTATAAATATTCATATTTACAAAGTACCATTTCTCTTGGGTACACTTGTACAGTTTTTGATGGTATGAAACAGGGAGGTCGAATTTTTGATGCATTTTGGTCTGTTTCAGATGTTTGTGTCTTGTAATCCAGTGGTTCTAAAACTGCAGGGTGATTGAACCACTGAAGGTGGTGCTTGGACAACCAGGAAAAAGTCCGTGTAGAATCAAGTCCCACAACCAGCCAGCCATTTTGGAATGAAGTGGAGCAGTTATTTTGAAGCCCATGTCTAAATAAATGTAGAGATTTCAATTTCATGAGACACAGAAACATAAAATCTGCTCTGAAATTTTATAACGTTGGGCCAAAGTTATGTTTAAAAGGCTCATCTCCTCCATATGTTAGATTTTTACTACTAGAGCTCAGTCCTGCCTCTCTCTTGGATGGTTAAAGAAACACCATATTTTGATCACACCATATA
>VUQR01035184.1:93334-107569 GCA_015108515.1 Hemichromis elongatus | reverse complement strand
CTGTATCCCAATTCAGGTTCTGCAGCCTCAAAGGCCGCATTTTAAGGCCGATTACGTCACAGCGACGCGACGAAGGCTGTCCCATTTCAAAAGGCTGCTTAAAAATGCGGCCTTAATTTCCCAGAATTTTAAGGATGGCTCAGATTTATCCTTCGTGGCCCAGCCTATCCCAGAATTCATAGTGCAGCAGTGGGTGTGGATAATTTTGCTGAAAAAAAGGGCAGACGGCTGAAGCGGACAGTAAGTACGGAATATTATGCCACTTATTTATGTGCGAATATTTAATAATGAAGAACATTACAACAAAAACATTACTGTTGGCCACATGTCGGCAAAGTTATGTGACATTAGTGATGTTTGTACTTTCAGCGTTAAATATCCGCCGTTTAAAAGTCGACCTTAATCTTTCAACTTGTTGTGTTTGTGGATATATGAGTGACTTTAATTATCCATAAAATCATCACATTCTCTGTAAGTCAGGGAACGCTGCTCGGTGTGCAGTCCTGAATATCACAGCACAAGCAGGATTCACTGCACTGTTAATGTTAGCTGTGTTATATTGCTGCCTCTGTTCGGTGGTGTGGAGCCAAACGGACTTCAACGTTTGTTTGAACGAGCTGACGGTTCACCCGTTAAGCTGAAAGAAAGATGCTTTAATCACAGGAGGCACACGTGTCCACTGGACCATCTGGGAACTCTTCTTGTTTAGCACTCGTAATAACACAAACACTAAATCCTCCTTCTCTTGTGCTGTTGTGTAGTAGTGTATACACCTGCCACTGTCTTTCTTCTTCATTCATTTCTGTCAAACAATGCTGTATGAAACCTTTCCAGCAGTTAGTATCATGGTTGCTAGGCAACCTGAACAGCGCGACGGAGGCTAGACCGTCCCATTTCACAAGCCTTGCACTTCCGGCCTTAGCGGTCGTTGAGTACGCGGCCCTTGAGGATCGTTAAGGCTGCGTACTTTAAGGCTGCAGAACCTGAATTGGGACACAGCCATAGTTTGGGACAGGCTGAACGCTGATTGGTTGATCAATGGGCCGAAGCAGACCCGAGAAACTCGATGTGTTTTGCCATGTACTCGTGTCCTTATTTTTCACAATAAAAGTCCCAGAGTCCTAAATGCTTTACAGTTTGACTAGAGCCATCATGCTGATAAGAAGCTGAATTAAATAACTCACAAAGGTGAAGAGATTTACAAGAGATTCTTGGGTATACATATAAAAATTACATCATTTAGAGTTATGAAATGAAAGACTGAAATGAAAGGCAGTAAATGTAACACATTGGTGGGAGATGGAAGGGCGTTAAAAGAGGTTACTCATTATTCAAAAGACAAGAGCAATATTAAGTGTCAACAGGGAGTAACTGACTGAAATGAATATTTACCAAATGTCAGAATAATGAATTAAATAAAATGTCTATTTGTTTTTAAGTTTTCGCTGTTGAGATTCTGATAAAAATGTTTTAACAGTGACATCTGCAGGCTAGATGGGGTAGAGCAATCTATGTGACTGTACGCACAAGAAATCAGCAGGATGTGATCTCTTACATTTTACATAATGAACTTCAGTTTTTTCCATGCTGATACTTATTCTAAAAGATGTGAAGGACTGTTAAATTAGGAAAGTGGATTTTGAAGGGTGCATTCTGCAGCAATAAACCACTGCTGTGGGAAGGAAACTTCTGCTTCACTGTCAGAGCTGCAGGCCTCTCTGCCTTACCATTGGCACTGGATTTTGATATTGACCATGGACTACTTCACTGTTATTTTTCCTGTGTATTGTGATAGCCTATCCACTGATGTAAATACCGAGATCCAAACTCTAAGTTATTAAATAAATAAAGCATCTAACATGTGAGAGAGAAAGATACTATTTTACTTTAATTATTCTGTTTTAATATAAACTGCAATACGTTCAAAAAGACAAAATGAAAGGTTTTTCTGCTTTTGAGTGGAGATGTATTTGCTTCATTAAGTCCTTTCATCCTCACGCTAACCCCTTACTCTCATTCTGTGCACCCAGAAACAATGACAAAAACATCCACTAATTAGAGATTACCTGTTTGTTAACAGTTCAGTTTTTGTCCACTTTGAGGGTGCAAATGTCTCATAAACAGAAAAGTCATGCAAATTCAGGGTGACCTCAACTCCAGACTCCAGAATCAAAGAAAGTAAAACATCATGCCCGTGTTTACATGACATGTCATTCACACCAGTATACATTGCAAAGAAAGGAAAGAAAAAGAATTTCTTTTTCTTCATCCTCTTCTCAATAACTGCTGATTTCATAGTTACTTAGTCAGAATACAACTGTTTGGGTAACAAATGATAACTTAATATATGCTGTCTTTTATTGTTTTAATAAAGAAAAACACAATTAGTCCCATGTTTACTTCAATATTAATTTTGTTTACTGACAAGAAAAACCTAAGGCAATATTTCTCACAGTAAGCCAGAAAGGCACTATTGTTGAATAGGCCCACTGACAAAGTGATGATTATAGTTGTGGTAAATGTATAATGCACAAAGGATTTTTTTTTAAAATAATAATATGTAGTTAATATTGGGGAGCTGAGGTGAGATTAGCGGGGGGGCGACGACAACAAATTAAATTCCACTTAAGGCGACTTAAACCTTGGACCGGCTCTGAATTTGGGGTCTAACTAGTTAACAACATTCTTCCCTATACTTCAGCTTCCCCTTGGATGCACCAAGGGGAAGCTGAAGTAAACGCCCACTTTTGGGAAGCGGAAGATGGGGATCTTGGGTTTCTTGCTGTAAACTGTAAGCCATCGCCTGAACTCCATTTATTACGATTGTATATTTGTATTAATCATGATTGCTCTGAACTCTGGAGGATGCGAGGACAAAGTCAGTGTCGCAGGCATGCAACGCCGGATGGATGGCTTGTCTAAACGTCGAGCCGACATGTGTTGACTATGGCAAACTGGTAGAAGGTAAGGACGTTTTGGCTAGCGTTAGTTACGCCGCTAGCTAACCGTGTTTAACTGCAGCAAACTTTCAGGGCTTATTGCAGGCCCTTAGTGGAGATATAATTTACCGCTACGTAAAACGAACAGTAAGGTTACATAATTCATATCTAGTTTTCGCTGTATTTTGTTTTTCGGCTAAAATTAACGCTGCTCGTGGCGCCATTTGGTGTTGATGTGCGAATATTAAAAACAAAACGCAGCTGAATATCCTGTTGTGTAATATTGTGCGTCCTCATAATTGTTGTGTAACGGTTTGCTCTTCCTGTTGCCTTGAAATCTTGAAATGCGCGTGCGTGTGCATGTGTGTCTGTCTCCAGGTGTCCCTCCCATAGCGGTGCTAGCCAGCCAGCGTCTCTGCTGCCATGGAGGTGGGCAGCCTCCCCGTGGAGCTGTGGAGGGTTATCTTAGCCTATCTCCCTCTCCCAGACCTGGGCCGCTGCTGCCAGGTGTGCCGTGCCTGGCGGGAGCTCATCCTCTCTCTGGATAACACCCGCTGGAGACAGCTCTGCCTCGGCTGCCCAGAGTGCCGACATCCCAACTGGCCTAGTCAACCTCATCTGGAGCCCCCTTCATGGAGAGAGGCCCTGAAACAGCATGCCCTTGCCACCCGCACCTGGACTCAAAATGGCCCAGAGCTCCAGTCCTCCGCCTGCCTCCTCTTTTTTCGTCGTCGGAAAGATCGCAAGGTTTGGCATGTAGGCCCGGGATGTGAGTTCGAGACCCTGCGCGGAGCCCTTGGGGTGGTGGGGCCTTATGACCGAGTGGTGCTCCATCCAGGGGTGTATGAGGAGCAGGCTGAGGTAGCGCTAAAAGTGCCGGTGGAGCTGGTTGGGTTAGGCCGACTGGGCGAGGTGGCCCTCCTAGTGTGTATGGAGCAGCAGTGCCCTACTGCCAGGCTGTGTAATCTGGTGTTCATGCCACCCTGGTTCTCCACAGTTGTTTACAAGGTGAAGAATCTCAGAATCAGATTGGCCTAGTCTATACACTCCTGTAAACACAAATCTCTTGAGAAAATACTATCTAATTATATTTCTTTTGTTTGTTTCTGTCTTGCTCTCCTTTAGACATCCTGGGGACATGTCCAACTAGATAACTGCAACTTTGAGGGAGCTCAGCTGCAAATCCGCGGGCCAGGAACCTGCCAGGCTCGGTTTTGCTCCTTCTCCCAGGGCAGCTCTGCACACTTGCTGGGAGTTGTCCTGAGTTTATTTGACAGCTGTGACTTCTCAGGAAGTGACACAGCTTCAGTGACTGTGGAAGGTCCCCTGGTCTCAGAAAGGAACTGGGCTTGTAAACATTTGGCAGCTCTGGCTAGGACGTTCCCATCATGTGGCCTGTCCGAGCATAATAGTTCTCCTAAAGGACATCCAGCTGCCTCCACTGGTGGACATCAACCTCCAGGTGCTAATGTTAAAAAGGAGAATATAACCATAGAGGACTGGAAAAGGAGAACGGGGGTAGATGCGATATGTCAGAAGACAGTGATTGAAGATGGCTGGAGTGATAGTGAGCGCAGTGAGGGAGAGGAGAACAGAGACGATGGGGGGGCCAACAACACCAAAAAGCATTTAACAGTGGAGTACAAAATCCAATGTGACCATCATGGCCTATCGCATTTGCTCAACCCCCGGCCAGATGGCACTCTTCCGCTTTCCTCTTCCCCCGATCCCCCGTCTGTGATCCCTGACCCTCTCACCCTACAGCAGGAGTTAGATAGAGACCCAGAGGCTCACATGTTGGCAGCATCGACACTTGGCTGCATTCTCAGACGATGTCTCTTCAGGGATGGGAAGGGTGGTGTGCATTTGTCCAATTATGGACAAGCTCGATTGGAGGAGAATGTTTTTCGTGGGCTGAACTACGCTGTGCGCTGCATCCAAAACTCCACAGTTAGTAATGTTCCTAGTAACTTTGCTTCATACAAATGGCATGTGTCTGTGATTGTGTGTATTTGGGAAATATATCAAGTTAAAGTAGCTTGGATCAGTAATTTAGCATCGGTTTCCTATTCAAGCTGTTACTTGATCACCTTCCTTTTTTGTCTCTCTCTTGCTTCAGATCGTAATGCTGAGAAACGAAGTCTGCGAGTGCCGTGCGTCAGGCGTGTTTCTGCGCCTCTCTGCTCAGGGCCTCATAGCAGAAAACAACATCCACTCGAATGGGGAGGCAGGGCTGGATATCCGAAAGGGGGCTAACCCAACCATTGTGGTAAATGCCACGCAATTGCTGATTCAACCCCAAATTTTTTAAGATGCAAGAAAACAACAAAAAATCTCTTGTGATAGTGTGTCCCAGACTTCTTCAACAGCATGCCCAGATATCATGGATAAGGAGATTTTTGTTCACTACATTTCTAACTTACTCAACTTAAGAGCTTAAGATGTTCTTGCGTGCATAAAACAGACAGACCCAGAGTATGAATATTTATGATTTCTAGAAATGATGTATTCAGGCTTTCCAGATTAAACTAATTTCCTCAGTCTCTTTTATCCATTGTCAACTATTAATTTACAGTGCAACAAAATACACAGTGGTTTGCGTTCTGGGGTTGTTGTCCTTGGCAATGGAAAAGGTTCAATTCGAAGCAACCAGATTTACAACAACAAAGAAGCTGGGGTATATATTCTCTTCAGTGGAAATCCTGTGGTAAGGTAGGCTGGAGTCTGCAAGCAATTTGTATATTATTAAAACTGGTCATGTTTATATTATGAGACTGGATTTATTTAAAAAGATCAGAATTTCTGTAGAAAACCTACAGCAGAGCTAGTCTTTTTTCTTTTTTTTTCTTTTGGCACCACTTTTCTGTTCTCTCATCCATCATTTGCTACGTGTGAACTTTTATCCACCCTGTTTTTTTTTCTTTCTTTCTCAGTGGGAATCACATCTTCCAGGGCCAGGCTGCAGGGATTGCTATAAACGAGAACGGCAGAGGAATGATAACAGGTGTTGGCCATGGATCTGCTCCATTGTCTTATCCAGATGAACACACAACAGGAAAAAAAATGCTTCTTCACATTTCCCCACTGATGTACACGGGTAATAATTAATTTTAATTCCAGAGAATGTGATCCGAGAGAACCAGTGGGGGGGTGTGGATATCCGCAGAGGAGGCGACCCTATCTTAAGGAACAACTACATTTGTTACGGCTACTCAGATGGTGTTGTGGTTGGAGAGAGGGGACGTGGACTTATTGAGGGAAACCAGGTTTTTTGTATGTATTATTAATCTCTTCATTGTGGCTTCAAGGCTTCATTGTGCTTAATAGCTTATTTTCAACACTCCTGACTCAGTTTGAACAGTTTCATTCCCTCTTCCTCTGATTCCTTCAGGTAACAAAGGCTGCGGTGTGTGGGTAATGTCATCCAGCCTCCCACAGCTCCTAAGCAACTACATCATCCATAACTGTATGTACGGGCTGGCAGTGTTCTGCAGGAAGGACCCAGAGAACATTGAAGTCAGGGAGGGAAACTGGCCTGGGCAGGAAGGAATCGCTGGAGAAGGAGGCGGTGCAGACAGGAGGGGAGTAGAAGGAGAGGGACGTGAAGGGCAGGAGAACTTTAATGAAGAAGGTGAACTGTTTGCCTGGGATAGTGACCTGGACAGCGAAGATGAGCGCCACTCAGCTCGCCGCCCTATTAGCGTGGCCCTGGTGGAGAGCAACTGCATGAGCTACAATGGAGGTGCTAAATTGATCTGTTTCATCAAATGCCGATAGAAGTGGAGAAGGAAAGACCAACATTTCTCTATCTGTTTGTCCCTTTCTATAGCAGTTGGTCTGTATGTGAAGAGCACGGAGGCCCTGAATGTTTTTGCTAACCTGGTAAACTGTAACCGTGGCCTTGGCATCGCCGTGCTGCAAAGCGGTCAGCTGACCCGACTTGCTACGAACTGCATTCTGAAAAATGGTCGAGGTGGTGTTGCGGTGGAGAAAGACTGCAGAGTGGAGCTCCGTGGTAATGGCATCTACGAAAACAGTGGCTATGGTGTCAGTTTCAGTGGTAATGGGCAGATTATGGAGAATGATGTAGTTGGGAACCGTGGATGTGGAATCCAGGTCTGTGGAAGTGCCGATATCAAGGTGGGATGGACTGAAGATTCCCCAAACCTACATTTGTAGCTGTTTACTTTTATATGAACTGTAACTTTTTTTACAGTTGAGTTTTTAATAATTTTTTGTCTTTAGGTAGTGCGCAATCGTGTCCAACCCTCACAAGGCTGTGGGATCGCTGTGCTAGGGCCAGTTAAAGGTGTTATCCATGACAACATCTTGTTCCAGGGCCACCGTGATAACAGAAAAGCGTTGCTACATATGGATCCTGGCAACGAGAGCTGTGTGCTGCGAAACAACAGCATTCTAAGGCATGATGACAGGTAATCAGTCGGCCCATTAAAAACTGGCAGACATTCAGTGGACCATCAGTGGAATTATCGTCACTTTCTCTCTTTTCTGTTTTCTGCACAGTGTCTATAATAAACAGTGAATGACCCACAAAAAAATATCAATCAGATCTGCAGGTTTACTTAGAGAACTTTTTGAGGTCATTGCTTTTAGTAGGAAAGTAGTGGCTCCATGGTGTAGTTATCACATTTGCCTCACATGTGAAAAAATCCCCGGTTTAAGACCCTGGGCCCAATTCAGAGGTTACAAGATGGCGTATTTGAAGAGGTACTAAGGAAGGGCATCTAAATATCAGGATACAACTTGAACCAGTTGCTGCTGTCTCGTCTTATTAACTTGAGGTCTGTGAGGTCTGTGTTTGGCTTCTTAGTCTTCTGTTCTTTACCCCATTGGTTGTGTGACCCACCACATTGCAGTTTTGTTTTGTTTTTTTACTGGTTTTATTGCCTCAGTGGAGAGCAATGGCTGTTTTTTCTTAATTGCATTCCCTCTCTATTAGCGCTGCTGGGCTGGACCCATAAGCATACTGCTACAGTTTACTCTAATAGCAAAGTTTTTGGATGAAGCAGGTTTTTATAAGAGGAAAAAGCTCTAAAAATTCACTTTGCTGTTTGCTCAGAATTGTATAACAATCAGTCTGTGATAGCTAGCTAGTGACATAAAAAATGATTTGCAGCTTAAAAGTTATTTCCCTCAGGGACTGGCAAAGATGAAAATGGCTTAAAAAACATAGGGGTGGGGTGAAAAATAAGCTCAAAGGCCACCTCCTAACTGCTGCTTACCATTTTTCCCCTCATTTCATAGCTGTACATCTGTTCCGCCCTGGGTTATGGAAAACCCTCCTCCTCGCCCACTGGCCAGCTCCCCTACAGGTCTCCCTTCCTCCCATTATCCCTCTGGACTTGGAATTTCCGTGACTACAAGGATCGGCGCAACTGTGGAAAGTGGTTGCCACAGCGGCAGCATGTTTTGCAGCATCCTGTGAATACTGGCAAGAACTTAAGAGACCAATATGATTGCCAGGGTCAGGAGGTCAGCATCTGGTTGCTCCTTAACTGCTGTAAACCATACGCATGGGGCTGTCAATATAAGGGTTCGGTTAATTGTCCAAGAAGCTGGACACAGCAAGTGAAACAATAAAGGAGCCATCCACCCTCATTTTTATTAAGGCGAAAGAAGATTTTGAAAATCTGAAATTAGACTTTTGTACTTCTACGATTCAAATACTACTGCACTCATAAAACGCGGGCTATTGAAAACTGATGCTTGAGTACAACACATTCATAGATCTTTGGAATCTGTTTGAGACTAGACCTTTGCCTTGTTTATCATTATCTCATTTACTGCAGACTTGTTTGGTAGTCTTATTTTTGCTTATAAGGACTCGCTGGTTAGGAAGTGCACATTTCTTAATCCTAGCAGGAGTCAAAGGCTTCAGAAATGCTAGCTTTGACAGTGCGTCAAAGTAAAGCTGTGCCTTGTTTGACTATTTAAGGGATGACTGTAGCGAGGGAAAGTGTGTTAATAGCGTGAGGGTGTTTATGCAACTAAGCCAAAATTAAGATTCTGTCCTGTTTGTTGGCGGGTCTCTTCTTGTGTAATGTCCTCTGTGATTTTTAAAACTTAATGCACTTCAGCTTTTTGAGACATCTCATTATTTCTGATCCTGTCAACATGCTGCACAGAAAACTCTATAAACGGATATCTGCATATTATTATGCAAAAGAAACGGTTGGTAGTCTAAGCTTTATAGTTCCATTTGTAGTCCACTTGCGCTTAAGTTCAACCAACCAATCACATTTGAGCAGGTTTTGGTTACAGAAGAGGGTTCACGTTTGCCGAAATATAATCTCACAGCCATCTGTTGTCTGACGACAGTTTAGCTTTTTTAACATCTTATTTAATTTGCCTGCATTTATAAAACAAAGAAAAAAAGACCAGCAAACAGAAGAGGAAGTCAGTTATCCAGATATTCTGGCTACACCGGACTCCCTCCAGAGGCTGACTCAGACTGGCTGCGCAGAGACGGGCAACCACACACAGAGCTAGTCAGAGATGGGGCAGATATGTAGTGTGCAATATGTGATGTCTACAAACGTGCCTATACGTTCCTGCTAGATGTTCTGTCATCTAGAATTTGTTTACAGCTCTTTAGTCTTTTTTGTATCTTTAAATGTAAGCATGTCATGTACAACTTGAAGTTCACTTTATTTGTCTACAAAACGCATTAATAAACAAGCCTTGTTTAATGCAGCCATTTGTTTGATATTCAGTTCTCGGTTGTCCTTTGGGTCCTCAGTGCATCTTTTTGCGTTTACGTCTCTCAGTGAAGTGATCGTATTTGATCAGAGGCAGAACGAGGGCAGCCAGTCTGCTGTCATCTTGGAGTTCAATGGTATCACCCTTGGCTCGGGCCGGTTTCATCAAGGTCAATCTCATTGACTTTGCGACTTCAATCATCCTATAGGAGAGCACAAAAATTAGAATAGTTTACAGTTTAAACAAAAACTACAGAGTAAAGAAGGAGGATAGTGTGTGTCATTAAGTCACATTACTGACTGATTTTATTCTTAAACACAATATATGAAATGTTAGAAATGCTTTTAAAGGCTTCTTTTTATTCTCCCTGCTTACCTTGCCTCAGAGATCCCCAGGTCACGATGCAGCAATGTGAGGTCAGCTGTCATTTTACCCATATGCAGCAGCAGAGCTAAGCAGTACGCTGCTAGTTTGACCTGCATTGACCATGACACCATGTTCTGGATTCTACACAGAAAAGTTAAAGTAAAGAAAGTGTGACTTTTAAAAAGAATCAATGGAGCAACAAATATATTGTTGTGGTCAGATGTTTACATGAACTCATCATGGCCATAAATGTCTCCCATGAATAATTCAGAGTTGTTAATGATTTTTTTTTTTTTAACTGTTCTATTTTCCAGAGTGAAATGATTGTGAAGCTCACACCTCTAAACAAAAATTAAGTGCACGAGTTCACATTTGGGATTTTCTGAAATCCACACATGGTCCAAAGTATGCATACAGATTCAAATATGTATATATGTGTGTGTGTGTGTGTGTGTGTGTGTGTATGTATGTATATATATACACACATATATATATGTGTGTATATATATATATATATATATGTGTGTATATATGGGTGTAATATATGTGTATGTATGTATATATGTGTGTGTGTGTACATATATATATATATATATATTTGGTTAAATGTCCTTTAGCAAGTTGTACTTCTACCAGATATTTCTGGCAGCTGTCAAGAAACTTCTGGCTGAATATTTGACCACTCTTTTTGACTGAATTGGTAAAGATCACTCAAATTTGTTACCCGGCTTTTAGGCACAGTCAACAAATTTAATCAGGATTGAGTTGGTTTGGTTTTTTTGGAAAGGCAATTTCAGAAACTTAATGTTAGCCTGCTTTATCCGTTCTTAACCCAGTTTTAATGTGTGTTTGGTATCACTGTCCTGTTGGAACACTTAACTGTGCCAGTGTACCAGTGCCACTGGCAGCAAAAAAGCCCCAGAGCTTGACGCTACCGCCACCATACTTGACAGTGGGTATAGTGTTCTTAGGTTTGTCAGCCTTACCTTTACTCCTCCAAACATACATCTGCTCATTGTGGCCAAATAACTCAATATTTGTCTCAGCTGAACATAAAACTTTTCTCCTTTCAGTTTCAGTATATTTCAGTTTTCATCTGCAAATATCAGCTGAGTTTGAAGGTTTTAATTTTAGAGCAAGGCCTTCTTTGTTGGTCGGGACCCTCTTAAGTCCATGGCAATGCAAAACGTGCTTCACTGTGGACGGTGATGCTGGTGTTCCTGAGATTTCCAGTTTGTGGCAGGCTTGTGCCAGAGTTGTTCCTGAACATCCTAACCCAACTCCTCATATAAGGGCAACATTTTTGGCAAAGTACAGCTGTTTAAACTGAGGATGTTGGAATCTGTAGTTCTTTAGAAATGTCTCCAAGAAATTACAGTTCTCCTTCTTAGATCTTCAATTAGTTCCTTGGACTTTCGCATTATTCTGAGTATTATTCAATCCAATTGGTGCTATTAAACAAATCCTTTTTATGCTGCAAAAAGAAACTAACAGATGTAGTCAATCATGATCACTATCATAGCTAATAGGCCTCAACTTTGTTAAAATACATTGTAGAACATTTAACAACACTAAATTATTTAAGCAATTGTTTGTATAAATTTGACCCTTTTTTGATTAAAAAAAATCCAAAATAAATTAAACTTATGCATCCAATTCTTTTTTTTTTTTTTTTCAGTATGAAAGGTGTATACTGTACAATCATTCCACGCTGAGAAAATAAACAGTTCAAAGAAGTCATCTAAGCCCAAAAATACCATGACATTCATGCTCATGATGAGTGTATGTAAACTTATTTAGCTTCCCTGTCCCAGTTTAGCATTTGGTAAAATTGAATTACTAACAAAGTTATTAATTTAGTGAAACGAAATCAAATTCCAGATACATTTTTCTTCATTAGCTACATGTGTGCAACCACCATACCTGCCATTGCTGAAGGTCTCCACAGTGAATGTTTTAAACAGTTTGCTCTGGATGATGCGAGGACAGCCTTCCTCTTTCCCAACTGTGCATGTAAACATGAATTACTACAACCCTCTAATGGTGAAAGTTTGTATACCACTTTCCACAGACAACACTAACAAAATTCACTCACACTTGTGTGTGACGGTCCTCTCCCGAGTCAGTTTGAGGAGCAGAGAGAGGTAGAAGGCACAGCGTGCTGTTTTGTCTCGGCTTTCGCTTTCAGTTGGCAGATTCTCTAGATGCTTCACAATACTCAGGCACCTTTAGATTAAAAATAAAAAGCACAAGATCAACCTCCTGTGCAATAACCATTAATAAAAAGTCTCTAAAGGTTTTTTTGCCCCTACCTTCCATCATCTTTCATCTTCTTCAGCTCTTCGGGGGTGAGTGCTGCCATTTTGGCGCCGCCCTGCTCCAAAGCGCCAAACTCCACTGGGCTCAAGACTGCAGAAATCAAGTTAAGGGTGACCTGAATAAAGTCAGGTGCAGGTTTAAATAAAAACCTGCATACAAATGCATATGCTAGTACCCTATCTTGTAATCTGGGATTCAAATAGATTCATTGTCTTCCTATTTCACTAAAACCATTCCTCCTCCAGCACAGGAATCAAAGATACGCTCATCAAATGGATAGACGTCCTCTCGTTTGTCTGTGTTTGCATTGCAGGGGGGAAGGTGCAGAGCCAGGTCTCCCTGCGACTCTGTGTTAGCCACTTCTTGCTGCAAAGCTGTGCAGAAGGTGAAGAAAAAAAACATAGTGAGAAAAACATTTTTCCAGATTTCTCCAAGGAGAAACGTCCAATGTGCAGCTTACCTTCCAGACCCTTCTCGCCAATCACAGTGTTGGCAGCCTTTGCCACTGCATGCTGCAGGGTTTCACTGCCCACCTGATTCAGCCTGCGAGAGCTCAGAGCTCTCTTCTGCTTGTTGGTACCAAAGGCCTCAATCAATAAGTCAACCTGAAAGGGAAACATTAAAGATATCATATTACACCTAATTAAACACAGATGTCTTTTAATGGACAGACAGCAGCAGCAAGTGCACCTTTTCTCTGTAGGTCTGAGTAGTGTCCTGGGGTGTTGCACTGTCTGTTTTCTCTCCTGTTGACAAAAGTCAGAAAAGTGACTCTCAGAAGCCACGCAAAGCCTTAAACGCTTCCACAGCATCTGTTCTTTAAGGACAGTTGAAAATAGCAACAGATATGTTATAGCCCTCTTACCTGGTATAACTGGTTGCATGTTGAAGAGCTGAGCATCATGCACCTCCATCGTCATGGTCTGCTTGTTCAACACGCCCACATAATATCTAAAGAGATGCCAAACATCCTCCTTATCAATCTCCTCCTCGGTGACCACAACATGCCAAAATGCGCAGCAAAGACTTACTTGCAAAGATTATTGCACTTCATGGACCCCACTCCAAAGTTCTGCCCCACATAGGACAGTCTGTCTGACTCGGCAACCTAAATAAAAGAAACCAGGAACAACATTAAAAATAGAGCAACACAACCTGGCGAGTGCAGACACACGACAGCCAAAGATCCTCACCAGTATCCGCCTGGTCTTTTTCCTGGGGTTACTCTCCTCCGTGTTCTTAAACATGCTGAAATCCAGCTTGTCTGCATTTTGGACGCTGCCATTGGAAAAGCGGACTGTGGGATTGAGACAGAAACACCGGAAATTATACGTGACCAAACCTCAATGAACGATGTGACTGTACAGTGACACACGTGAGAGCCTCGAACACAACAACACGGTATTGCCCACGTGTGCACCTAAATGCTTTAAAAATATAAACTCTATAAAGCCAAACGCAACGTCACGTGTCATCATCATCATCATCATCATCCTCGTGAAATTTTTTCATATAAACAAATGAGGAATACTCACCGACGACAGCTTTATCGGCTTCTCTCTCCTCTCCGCAGCACACAAACGAACAAGAGGCAGCCATGATTGTCATGATGAGTTTTTAGGTAGGGCAAGAGAGTTCACGCCTCTGTACTTCCGTGTTCGCTTCGCCAAGCCGCTGCTGCTTCAAGAATGTCGAAATGAATGAACAAGTGAATAAAGGATAAACGAGGTTGAAGGACAAAATAGATCCACGGCGCAGTACAATATACTGGCTTTAATCCCTTTTATATTTAATGACAAAATTCAAGTAGCGAAACGAAAATAAAATAAAAACAACAAAGCGCTTGCGATCTCGATGTTGTTTATAATCTTTGGCTAACTGGCTGTGTGTG
>VUQR01035184.1:42524-93314 GCA_015108515.1 Hemichromis elongatus | reverse complement strand
ATTGCAGTGGGGGGGGGGGGGGGGGGGGGGGGGGGGGGGGTGCAGCAGCGACGCCTTGTGGTGAATCTGTAAAGCTGCAGCTTTTCACCTCGGGTGAGGTCATGGACGTGAAAAAGAGGTACAGCGCCGCCCTGTGAGTCTGGTTGGAAAAACCGTCTGTCGGCGGGGGGAAATATTAGAAAACACAACACAACATATCGCTACCACTTACCAATTGATAGGAGGCATTATTGTTACTTTAACTGATATTCTGGCTGCGTGGCTGTGTGCTCAGCCTGACAGCCGCTTGAGATCAACGGACACCGCGGCACCGCACATCGCAGCCAGCTTTTCGTTCCCACGGCCAAAACCAGACGAGCCGCTTCGGGGTCAAACCGTGAGGAAGTCGACCGCAGGGATACGCGGGAGGTAGCAGCGGAAATGTTAGCTATTCACAGCTCGGCTTGAGGGGACATTTTGTTGACCAGTCTCGGTGACCGCATGCCGCTGCTTTTACTGTAGCTAACAAGCTATTTGCTGGGCTGCAGCCAGCTAACTTTAGCTAATCAGGGCCCTGTTCTCCCCCTCGATACGTGCATTTTCCGGATCTTTCAAGGTAACGTAAAGTACTGCTGGCTCTTTGCTCTGACCTACAGCACCAGCAGACTGCTTCTTTTGTGCCATTTTACCCATGCTATTGTGTGTGAGTAAAGACGGCGGGGTTCATTAAAGTTAGACCTGCTCATCAGTATCATGACTTTATAGCAAGAAGGCAAAGGCAGTGGAAGACGCTGCTTTAGGTGCACAGCAATCAGTAAGCGCAAAAAAATGATAGCACCACAGCATCCTGGCTGTTAGCCAGCAAATACACAAACTGCAAACATCCAACTTCACCCCCATCACCATTCAGACATCCTGGGCTGCATCTACAGGTGCTCAAAAATGCACAATTTCATCACTCAAGTAGAAGTACACATAGTTGTTTAAAAAAATACTGAAGTGCTGGATTCAGACTCTGAAGTACAGTGAAAACGAGGACATTTATATCAGCTGTTTTGTGCAAAGCTAACTTAACCTCATTTATAATAAACGGATAAAATAATATTATGGGAGTACAAACATTATTTCAGCTCAAACTCGGATGCAAAATTGCTCTATGTGCCGTTGTTGTTACACCTAAAAAGAAAAATGAGCATAATCGTGGATTAAAGTTACTGGTAGGTGTGAGATCTCTGGTTTTGTAGTGCAGCATCATTTGGAAGTAATTTATATTGTGAGCACATCAAGAATTTCTTTGTTTTCAGGCTGTGATCAGCTGACCTGGGCTCCCCTACACGCTATAGTGGAATTCAGAGAATTAATCTCTTTAGAGTAACTTCAAATTGACCTGTTTCCTTTTTACAGTGACCATGAACGCCACAGCTGCTCTGCGATGTAAACCTCTCCACAGTACTGCCGGTTAATCGGTTTACCCTGCACTACACAGCCTTTTCATGCAACTTTGGAATAGCACAAAGTTAGTATACACGTCACATAAGCAACACATCAGGTATAGTCTGTCTGTTAAATGTCACTGAGCAGTCCTTACCTCTCCTGTCTTACTTGGATAAATAAGCGTTTTTTTTAACATTTTGAAGTGTGACGAGTATTGCAGTTACACATATAGTTATTTATCACTTTGTCAGCATCTGTTTTATTCAGTAAGATAAAGTTAGCGTACGTAAGTTTTTTTTTAATGCATAATGGGATTGTCAAGCAAGGAAACTGCATCAGTGCGCTACTGAATGGGGTCAAGTTGGCAGCTACATACAGTCTGTTTTTTATAATACGGCAAGTAACTTAGCACTGCTGGTTTGGACAGTATGATGATAAGGGTAAGCATAGGTAGGGGCAATAAACTGAATTTCCCAATTTGTGGAAGAACACTGAAGTTTGAAAAGCTCCAGGTCACTGGTGATTGGTCAGATGCAGTGACATCAGTTCGTCACATAGCCTGATCTTTGCTAACTGACTGTGTTTCTGTCTGTCTGCAGGGCCATGGATTTCCCAGGCCATTTTGAGCAGATCTTCCAGCAGCTGAACTATCAGCGTGTCCACGGTCAGCTTTGCGACTGTGTCATCGTGGTAGGCAGCCGACACTTTAAAGCCCACCGCTCCGTGCTGGCGGCTTGCAGCACCCACTTCAGAGCACTGTTTACTGTCGCAGAGGGAGATGCTAGCATGAACATGATCCAGCTGGACAGCGAGGTTGGAACCAAAATGCTGTCAAAAAAGCGAAAAACTACCAAGTGTTTTTAGTCATTCTAATTGTGATTGAAACCACTGTGTGTGTTCTGCAGGTGGTAACAGCCGAGGCCTTTGCTGCTCTTGTGGACATGATGTACACGTCAACACTGATGCTCGGGGAGAGCAATGTCATGGATGTTCTCCTCGCAGCTTCGCATCTGCACCTCAACAATGTGGTCAAGGCTTGCAAGCACTATCTGACGACGCGCACGTTGCCCATGTCCCCCTCGAACGACAGAGCTGCCCATCATCACCCACAACAGGAGCAGCAGAGGCACAGACAGCAGCATCAGCAAGTAGCTGACTTAGCTGTGAACCCGACGTTAGCAGCTAATGCTAACCTTGCAGCAAATGCTGCCACTTCAAAGCTGCAGCGCTCCTTCTTGCTGCAGCAGCTGGGGCTCAGCTTGGTGAGCTCTGCTCTGGGTGGGATGGAGGACGAACGAGTGGGAAATGTAGTTGGGAGTAGGGTGGTTGACCAGAGGGCCTCCTTCCCAATCCGACGCTTCCACAAACGGAAGCCCTCTCTGGCTCTGGGGCTTTCAGAGGAGAGACCCAGACAGAGACAGCGTCCTTCAGTGCCTAACCTTGGGTTGTTAGGAGAAGAAGGGGTGAACGCAGAGCGGGAGGAGGGAGCACTTCTCTCCCCGGACTCCCACAAGATGGGGGACGAATCTAAACTTGACCCTGCAATCACCGGGTTAGCAGCTGCGACCCAAGATGACCCTCAGATGCCGAGTCAGTCAGACAGTGGACGCTGTGAGGAGGAGAACCTGGGGAGAATTCAAGGAGTCAACAAAGAAGAGGACATGGATGACCAGGATCAGCAGGACAGCAGAGCAGGGGTGAAAATAAAATCAGGAACAGAGGAGGAGGAGAACGAAGAAGAGGAACAGAAGGTAAAGCTACAGGTTTGTGTATTCAGTGGGCAGGAATATTTCCACAGGTAAAACTCTCCAGACCTTTCTCTCAGGCTTGTCTGAAGTAAACTTAACTTAACAGAAATCATTGGGTTAAACATCATTAATGCAACCAGGGGTTAAGGGATTGGACAGAAGAGGACAGTCATAAGATCGGGTGTAGCAGTGCAGCAGGGGAAAATGACTCACTTAGAAATAAGTCACACATCATTTCTGTTCTGAGGATTTGATTTCCTTGTGGATGGACTGTGACAGCTGACCTGTGCTGGCTCTGAGGTTCACTGCTCTTTGTGGGTTTTGCTTCCTGCAATTTACGAGATATTAGCACATGTTAGATGAGCAGTCGTGGCCACTCTCCAACCTTTAGGCGGTGCAATGTGTAAAAGTGGAGTTTGGCAGGTGAAGGGTAGTAAAGAACCTCATCGACTTAAATTCAGACTGATGACTGTCACCCTGAAGCCTTCATTATGTTTTCCTCATCCACTTGGGTCTAAGTGACATAAATTTGACCAGTGTTTTTGTGGCCTCGTGAAATTGTCTGCAGATAATTGACATTACAGTCCATGAACTATACACACACACTTCGGGCAGAAGAGTTCAAAGAAGTAAAACACGAGGGATAACTCAGCCATCGAGTTTCCAGCTGTCATAACCGTCCTAACAGTGATCGTGAACACCCATCCTGCTCTTCATTTCTGTAAACTGTACCACAAAACTAGAGACTACCCATTTTAGCCTGAAATGACTGTCTACTTAAACTTTAATGACATTTTGGGTTTTTTTTTTAAACAGTATGAAATGATTAAATAAGTCAGATAAGTACAGATTATAACAATAGTTCCAAATTTTGAATATCCACTATATAAAGTGTTGATTGTTGGGTTGTCATGGTATTAGAATTTCAAACTACCGATACCGGTCCCCAGAAAAATACTCTAAGCTCCATACCATTGTCAATAAAACGGGGACATTTTTTCCACATCTTGGGAAAGCAAAGCAGGCTTGTTCAAGAGATTATTTTAGAGCATCTGATGTTACCCATTCTGGAGCTGGCTTTGAGGTTTCTGTGAGAAGGCTCCCCACAATAAAATTCTGTCCAACTGAGAGACATTCAGGCAGTTTTGTGAATATTAATTCTTACATTAAAATTTAAAGTCTTATCTCCCGTGGCCTTAGATGAAGCATTTCTTTCCTTTTTTTGCTTTTCTTAGGTGGTTGTTAAACGTGAGCCGCTAAGTTCTCCCGAGCCAGCTGATGAAATCAGTGACGTCACATCGCAGGCCGAAGGCAGCGACCCCCCTGAGCCTGGGTGCCAGGAGGACGAGGAGAAAGTGGAGCTGAGCCCAGAGAGCAGCGACCGCAGCTTCACCTCTGAACCCCAGCCCAGCTCCGACTCTCTTCTTCAGCCCAGCTCGCAGCTCATCCTCAAGAGCAGCATAGGAGGAGGTGGGAACGGAGGTGGTTTTGGGTGTAATAATGGACTGAGTGGCAAACCTGGTTTCAGCATTACCAGTTTCCTCAGCCAGAAGGATTTTCCGACTGGCAGCTCGGGGATGGTTGCCGGAGAGGACGACCTTCCGAACACAACAACTGGGGATGCAGTAGCGCATCACTTTCTGCTGAGGCAGGAAGCTGCTGGCACTTCTGCCTCTGCTTCTTCCTCTGTTTTGCAATCAGGCCCAGTCAGTGGTGAGAGTAGAAGCAGTTTTGGAGATAATTTGCAAGCCGATTCTCTGTTCCTCCGCCCCCTGCATGATGGTTTAGGAAACCCCAGAGGAAATGGGGGAAATTCAAGAGGGGGACGTGGAGGAGTGGATCCTTTTGATTTGGAATTCCAGCGCTCAAGTTTGGGGCTTCATTCACTGGGACGGCCCTCAAGAGAGACAGGAGGAGCCAGCGGCACAGGTCTGAGTTATCCAGGCTACAGGCGCATTGCTCCAAAAATGACCACTGTCATGGGAGGAGAAGAGGCGGTAGGGGGGATTTTTCAGGATGCTGCCTCCTCTTCCTCAAGTCTAGCGGGTCCCCTCCTCCTCAATGAGAACGGAGGTTACGAGATGAGTGGCAACAGGCCCACCTCCCTCCCCCCTCAGCTCACCCGGGCCTCAGCAGATGTTCTGTCCAAGTGCAAAAAGGCTCTCTCGGAGCACAATGTCCTAGTGGTTGAAGGGGCACGAAAATACGCCTGCAAAATCTGCTGCAAAACCTTCCTCACCCTGACTGACTGCAAGAAACACATCCGTGTTCACACAGGAGAGAAACCCTACGCGTGTCTGAAGTGTGGAAAACGCTTCAGCCAGTCTTCACACCTATACAAGCATTCCAAGACCACCTGTCTGCGCTGGCAGAACAGTAACATGTCCAATGCCCTGCTGTAGGAGCAGAGTGTGAAGATTCAAACACTAGGCATCAGTGGAGCTGCCTTTAAAGTCACAAAACTGTTATGAAGTACTTCTGAAGCTCTGACTGAATGGCCAGTTTTATTATCCGCTCTGTCCAAACTAACTGATCCTGATCACAGACCAAAGATGGGGATGAATATGTAACTATACATGATCTTCTCCAGGACACGTTGCTAAGTTATTGTTAAAAAATTAACCCCATAGAAAGATTATAGGGATGTAGGAAACACAAAATGTGCCCTTCAAACTAATCGATTTGTCTGCAGGTCAATATATCAGCTAATATTGGCTGGTTACCATTTGGCATTGATAACGGCCTGATGAGTGAAAATTTAAAAAGGAAAAAAACACCCTTTAACAATTTTGTGAGCATTAAACAGCGGCGTAAAAGATGGACTTGGCTACTGTGACATCACCCTTTGGTTTGTGAACTCCTATTATGAAACTTTAAGACGAGCGTCTTTGAGGTGCTCTCTTAGTGCCGATTCTTACTGTTAGTGCTACACTTGGAAGTAAATTCGATTCAGTCATTGCAACACTCAGAGGCAGCTGTGCAACATCAGCACTAAAGACTGACGTCATGTAAAATATTGTATTTAATTTCATATTCAGTGCATAATTGTAAAAACATGTAGCAGCTGTTCATATTGACTGTGCCTTGTTCTGTGCACGGGCAGTCACATTCATCCACTTTGGTCGCCATTATGTGTGTAAGAGCTAAAATCTAATGGTTTAATAGATGCAAACAAAAAAAAGGCAGAGATAATCCAGTGTGTGGGAGAGACCTGGGTAATGCTGAAATCTGTAGCATTTTCACAGTTTAACCAGCAGAGAAGACAACAGCGTATGTAGTGTTGTAACAGTGTTTTTATTCTGTCATGCGGTGAAATGTCATCAGTACGTTGTTAATTAATACTCGTCATCAGGAATCGAGCAGCGGACCAATTCAAGTGAAATTAACGTGACGTGATCGTCGTCTGTGGTTGACTTTCAGTCCGTCGCTGGTGTTGTTGCTGAGCTCATTTTAATGTTGAAAATGTTTTTGGTAAGAGGCCAAAATATTCAAAATGTACTAATGGAGGCCTTCACGTGACATATGGCTGCTTGAGTAACAGCCTCACTTTAAAACATTTATTCCTGTAGGGGGAAAATGAGGAATTACCCTGATTACCCTCCCCCCCACAACTGTTTACCTTAGAGTGAAGTTTCATTGTTTACTGAAGTAGAATAATTACAGCAATCAGGAGAAAGGTCAAATTTAAAAAATAAAAAACAAGCATATTTTTCTGTCTAAATTCATAAAACAGTTTATTGTGATTGTAAAAGATATGGCACTACTTGACTTTTATTGACTGTATGGCAAAGTTTCAGTGACGAGTTCAGCATGTTGGGGAAAAAAATATTTAGACGTGTAAATATTGCACATTTCTGGTAAGTCTCTTGGAGAGGAGACACAACAACTCCTAAAGATGTAAACATTGTGTGTATGTTTGCTACTGTACTTGATATGAGTGCTTTATACGTGTCTCTTTACATATAATGTTTTGCTTCTGATACAAAAACACTTCAGACAAATTAGTCTTTTTTTTAACAGCTAATAATATTTACTGGAATGTTGAACTATGTGACGACATCTTCATTGTAATTCAACCATCCGGCTCACCCAGCTCTTAAGATTTTCTTCCTTTGTTATTCTTTGGTGCTGGAAATGAAAACAAAATTCCACTAGTCTAGAAAAACGTAACATCACTAAAGGAATATTTCACATGGGGGAAGTTTTAAAAAAAGTTTTAATGTTTTTGTTTTTTGTTAATTACAAGAAATTTTGTGTTTCGTTTTATGTAGCTGTATTTTAATGTAACTTGATAAATGTCGAGGAATGCTGTAAGTTACAAGATAACTATGTTACAACTGAGGAATTGTGTAAGCTTAAAGTATCACATGAAGGTTTTCAGACATCCTGCAGTTTGAAAAACAGAACAGCCTCACTGGATGGCAGTATGTTTTTTGAAACAGTGTTCATGCTGTGTTCTGTTTTAGTGAACTGAAATGGGATAAAATAACTCATTAATTCACATATTTGCTTTTTGTTTACTTTATTGATGTGTATTGTGACACTTGAGCTGTCAGCGAGACAGCATCATTGCTTTCAATCATAGTTGGCACCTTATTGTACTGTAGAGTCATCACACTGTTAGCCCTTTACAAAATGACACTTTTTAAAAAGAAAAAACAGTTATTTTACGTTATTTTCCCTGTAAATTTAACTCAGAACTCTATTAAAGTCATTTAAAATGACCAGTGATGGTTTAGTCCTTAATCTGACTAAAATTTAGTCTATTGCTGTGACTCTCACTTGCATTCAGCTTCTTTTCTCATCATGAAGCGAGGTAGCCGTAACAGACTTTTAAAAAATACAAAAGTAGATATGAGATCAGGCAAAGGTTTGACTGCTTACATGTCACACAGAAGCAGGTTAGGTGCTGTCTTCTAGGGCTGTTGTATTAAAATGAAATTATTATTGAAACTGCACTGACTGAACTATCCACTGTATGAAGATGGTTCATTTCTTAGAAAGAAATGTGTATAAAAGTCTGAATTGATTATTAAAGTCACTGCCTTATGCCCTCTAGCTTATAAAGCCGGGCTTTGTTGATACGCCAAAATTGAAAGGTTTGGAGGGTTTTTTCGTTTGGGTTTTTTTTTTGTCCGTGTAACGTCTGTAGTGTAACCATGAGGTGGCTAAATGTTTGTCTCTTTACTGTTGAAGACTTTGAAGATTGTATAGTATGTTCAGTTGTTGTATAGGCTGAATAAAAATGCTATGAAATTCAGTTTGCATGCAACCTTCTTATCAAATACAGTGCTGTGAAAAAGCATTCACCCCCTTTCTGATTTTTTTTGTTGACATTTGTTACATGTGTGTTAGATCATCAAACTAATTCTAACATTAAACAAAGTAACCCGAGTAAATGCAAAATTGTTTTTGGTTTGTTAAGTTAAGAAATAATTGTGATTAACCACATTTTTTTTGGAAAGCTGAGTTCAATTTCCTTATCCACACTCAGGCATGATTACTGCAAGACCCACTGAATCAAGAAATTACTAACATAGAAGCTGTCTGACAAAGCTAACCAGGCTGAAGGTCTCAAAAAGCAACACAACATGCCACGAGCAGCTGCGAAGCAATGTCACTGACACCTATCAGGGTAGAAAGGGTTACAGAGCCATTATACACAAATGGAGAAACTTTCCGAAATGTAGCCGGCATACCAAAATTTCTCCCATAGCCTATCAATGACTCATCTAGGAGGTCCTAGAAGAACCCAGAAAAAGACCCAAAGAACTGCAGGTCCCGCTTGCCTCAGTTAAGATCAAAGTTCACAATTCAACAATAATAAAGAGACTGGGCAAAAATGACATTCATTTGAGTTTGAAGACAAAAGGAACACAAGAAACTAAATTATTCTGTGGACTGAGAGAAAAATGTTGAAGGTTAATCTGGCATAAAACTAACAGCATTTAATAAAAAGAACATCACACCAACAGTCAAATGTGTTGGTGCTATTGTGATGGTCTTGGGCTGCTTTCCTGCATCAGGACCTGGATCGCTTGCCGTAACTGATTGAACCATAAATTCTGCTTTTTATCAGAAAATTCTGAAGGAGAATGTCCTCTACACATCGGTTATGCAGCAGTACAATGATCTGGAACACACCAGTCTGAAACAGGTTGTTCATACACCAACCCTCCAATGTGGCTGAAATAAACAATTCTGCAAAGATGAGTGAACTGAAATTCCTCCGCAGAAATTGTTAAAAATTGTTTTGTAGTTCTTGTTGCCAAGGGTGACAAACCAGTCCCTAGGTTTATGGGGGCAATCATATAGTCACCCAGGGCCAGCTAGGTTTGGATCACCTTTTTTCGTCCTATTACATGAAGTCTTCATTTAAAAAACTGCATTTTATATTTTCTTTGGTTATCTTTGTATAATTTTTTAATTCAAAATCAGAAATCAGGAAGGGGGTAGAAACTTTTTCACAGCACTCTACAATTCCAAACTTAAAAATGTGAAACTGAAGATTAAAGAAAAATGAGACAATTGCAACACTACATGGATTTATTTCAGTCAGCAAAACATATTTTGAACAGTAAGTAGAACTAATCATCCACTATTTGATCACTTTTCAGAGTGGATGCTGTTTCTTCTTAAAGCTTGAGCTCTTTGATCATCGGCTGCCCTCGCAGGCCCAGGAGGAGGTTGTTTGCTGCCAGGGAAGACATGGCATCACGGGTAGTATAGGAAGCACTCGCAATATGGGGTAGAATCACTGCAGGAAGAGAAGATATTAAAACCAAGTGATAGGCAGAGAGGACCAAGTGTGGTTTAAAAAGCAGTTCAAAGTAGCAGGATGCTCACCACAGTTTTTGAGCGTAAACAGTGGGTGGTTGGTTGGCAGCGGCTCGGGAACAGTGACATCTAATCCAGCTCCTGTGATCTGCCCTGTGGACAGAGCTTCATACAGGTCTTCCTGGTTCACCACCCCACCTCTGCACAACAGCAAAATCACAATTATAGACCCAAAGGGCAGAATCCTCGCTGCTGATTGCCTGACTGTATATATCCATCTCTCCAGATGCCACCATTTCCAGATGAAATTAAATGATTAGTCATTCTAATTTTCTATTGGTCAACTAATCAACTGTGCATGTCATTTTTGTAAAACTGCGACCAATTCTAATATCTTAAATATGAATATTTGGATTTGAGGAAACACAATGGTCATTTCTTAAAATCATTACTTTGCGTTTTGTTTGTTTAATGGTGATCAGGAATGGAAAACAGCCTGTTAAACTGCAGGTTAATCAGTAATTAATGAGCACAACACTCACAGACCACTCTTGGGGTCTTTGGTCATGCATGTATCAGGTAGGGGTACCTGCTCGTGTTGATAAAGATGGAAGTCTTTTTCATCTTGGAGAAGAGGTTCTTATTGCAGATCTCCTTTGTCTCTGGCGTTAGAGCACAACACACGGCCAGGAAATCTGACTGCTTTGCCAGCTCATCAAAAGAGACTAGAACAAGATACAATGCAGGGTTATTAAAAATAAACTGAAAACTAAAACAAGGTATAATTGACCTCTTTAGCTGGTAGGAATCAGATGAAAACTAAACTGGATGCACAAATATGACTTATCACATTAATTTTGTGGGTGGTTCTTTGGACTTGAAGAAAGACTTAGGAAAAATAGAAAGGGTTTAAATTGTCTTATTTTTTGATTAGCCCTGAAACCTGCACCTCATCTGCCCTGTTGACAGGGGATCCTTTGTGCACATATCATAGAGTAACATCCTTGCTGTGTCTTCCTTACCATATTCTGCATTGATGGCACTCGCCAACTCAGGCCTGGGGGCCACATCTGTGTAGATAAACTTCTTTACTTTGAAAGGTGCCAGACGCTCAGCAATGGCCACACCTTGGAGTACAACCACACACTGTAAAAAGCACAAAACTAACAGAAATGGCGGTTTGACGATATGCTGATGTACCGGTCGTGTTAGTGATGTGCTGCTTACCGATCCTGCCTAGTCCGAGAATACCCACAGTGCTGTTGGCCAGCTCATAACCACACAGCCACAGCGTTCTCCACGTGCCCCAGCCGCCACTGGCATCAGTGAGGGAAAGAGAGAGAAGAATTTATTTTGCACAATTTGCATTTGTGCGTGTACGTTTTAGTAAATTTTCCACATATGTGTGATCGTATTTTGTATATAACAGTACGTCTTGGCCTCATGTGTGGCCTCTATGAGCCTCCTGGACGTCGCAAGCAGCAGAGCTACCGTCAGCTCAGCAACAGCATCTGTTAGGACTTCAGGGGTATAACCTATACGGATTCCTCTGTCGGGAAACATAAACATTGCATATAACATTATGCTGTTTGCATGTTGAGAACCTTTTTTCCATGGAAAATCACTCTCAGTAAAGCCATGAAAGGCATTCATATGTTACAATGAAAAAAACAGAAAGAGGGAACTCACCGTTTCTTCAGCTCATCCAAAGACACATGATCAAATCCCACTGACATCGTACTGAGGACCTTTAGGTTTGGACCTGCAAGAATAAGTCACACATATAAAGATAGCAAAGCTGTTTGTTGCATTTAGGTTAAACTGTCAAAGGCAATAGGCAGACCTGCAGTGTCCAACAGTTCCGCATCAATTTTTTCTGTCAGCGTGCAAAGCAGACCATCTACACCTTTGACCTTCTGAAGGAGCTCCTTCCTGGGCACCGGTATGTCATCTGAGTCCCACAGCTCAAACTGCACCCTAGGGAAACAGACATGACATGACTGGAGATTTCAATCAAATCCAGTTTTCCTCGATCACAACCTGAAGGAAATTTACTGGTCAAAGGTGAAGAAAAAAAAAAGCTTTTCTTAGAGATAAATAATCTCAAAATACAGCACAGATCTTTTCATATAAATCCTGGGATTTCAAGGTGCAGTGAAACATTTGTGCAGCTCTCTTTTTCAGGGATTACCCTTTAGACTATGAGCTTTATTTGACGAGACCTTAGGGCAAACATTAGCAGTTATGTTTGCTCAAAGTAAATGATGAACCTCTCAGACCAGATATTCAAACTGCTTAAAGTGATCAACGTCAAACCAGCTGTAGCACACATGATGTAGTTACATGAAAATGCTAAAATTGGTTATTTTAAGTGACAGAACAGGACACTAAAAAAAACCTCACTGTCCAGATTCTCGGAGGATCTTCAGGCCCGCAGGTGGGATCTGCCGTGTGACGTAGACGCGTGGCAGGGTTGACATCTCCCTCTGGATGTTGCTTGTTAGACCCCCGGTGATGTTCAAAGGAGTAACGGCAATCTTCTGGAGCCGACGGAGTGCCATGCGACTGCACCACATTGCAGCGTGAGTGCGTGAGTGTCCACGGCGTAGGATGAGTAAACTCCAGAGACTGTTGTGGGATTTGTTTGTGATTCTGGCTGCAGTTCAAGGGGGAGGCTCCTTTGTGAACTAACCAATATGATAAAAGGGTGGGAGTCTGAAGTTTTGAAAGGTGAAAAGTCTGAAGGTCTGAAGGTTAGAGATACTTATCCCTATTTTTTTTTTTACCTCCCACAGAAGCAAAAATCAGTCCAATTTTGTCCCTGATTATAGAACTAGAGGCTCTTTATATTCAAAACAAAGAGACACAAGCATAACTAACCACTGTGACAAAGACAGCACCAGACTTTTGTTTTCCATCCAGAACTGGAGCTAGTTGTGGTGTAAATGTTTCCCTTAGCTGGTGAACTTTGTTTCTTTAAATGGTGGGGGACCTGAACATTGTTTTTTATCTTCTGTTTTCACTGGCTGCGACCAGTTTTGATATCTCTCTTTTTCCAACCCGAGCCTGTCTGTGTTGTCATGAAAATAGAAGAGTTGTTGTTTGGTTGATTGCTTATTTTTCTCAAGCTGAAAAATAAAATACCCCTAACTCGTAAAGTGGCTGGAGGAATTATTGTCACACCTCAAATCCAAAGCAATGAAGCACACTATATGATAAAGCAGACTCATTTAAGATAATCAATCATTTCTTTCATAAAACACCCTTTATCACTTTAATTTTTTTTAGGAAAATGGGTGCAAGCACACATAGAAATATAGCAAATAAGGACAAAATAGCGTTTGTAAGATTCCAATGACTTTGGAAGTCAGTATTTAGTATTATTGATAGAACAGTGTGTTATTTATTCTTCAACACAGCCTGGACACACACAGTTTTCTTTCTTTAATTAGGTAGTCTTCAGGAATAGTTCTCCAGGTTTCATGTTTAAAATGTTTAAAGACACACTGCAAAACATGTTGAGATATGCTAAGTTTTCAGCAAATAGCTCCTTTAAAACCACCTTATTGGTGCAAATACTGTTACATACTGTTATACTGTTATATATTTAGCATTATAAGTATATTTAAATAAAGATTTTTGTGGGGTATAAGGGGGAGTTTTGTTTGTAACAAAGTGTCTAAAGATTCAATTTAAAACTGTTTTTTGCTTATGTAGTCTGTTATGCTGAGATCCTTTCAGGAGCTTGGTGCCTGTTTTAACGATTGAATGAGTCATAGATCCGTGTTAGTTGTTTTTTTTCAAGCAAGCAAAAAGAAACATAAAAACATTGCTCAAAACCACTTTAAAGAAATACGAGAAAGTCTGGTTCCTTGAGGGCAAATATAAAGAAATGGGCGGTGACTCAGATATTTGCACAGTCCTGTACTTAGTAACATTACACCTTTAAAAACAAAATGGTGAAGTCTTATTCTTTAGAAGAATGTCACCCGAAATCTAATCATCATAAATGTGTGTTATTTTATCAACAACGCAAAAATATGTCACATTTATTCACAAATATACTAGCCCTGGAAGTTACTTTAAAATGATTGGTTGACGTTGGTCACGTGAACGCGTTAACCCGGAAACACTCCAAGTTTTTTAACCAGTCACAGCCATTCATTCGCTGCAGCTCGCTGGGCTTACTCACAGGTACCTGCGTGTGATATTCTGACTAATTTTTACCACACTCATAGCAGTGTTTACATATTGCTTGATGAAAACAATTATTCCTAAAACATTTGTCTTCTCTCTGGAGTTATTTGTAGCCTCGTGTTTGTGTCACCACTTTTAATGAGTTTATAAGAAGTGTGTCCGCAACCGGCACCGGGCAGCAGCAGTAGCTAGCTGTAGCCGCTAGCGTTGAGCCTTCAGCAACTTCATAAGTCATCTAGCTCTAATAAGGAACACGTAAGGCCCTTTAATGTCGGACTTTTTTTTTAAGCCGATTGGTTAATTCAATTCAATTCAACTCAGATCAGCTCGGTGGGGTCAACCACGTTGCTGACAGCTAACCGGTATCAACAGTTAGTTAGCTGTGCGGCTCATTAACAGCAGGGCGTTGGTTTTAAATCTCTATCGATCAATCAGACAAGGTTAATCACTTTATTTATATTTTTAACAGGAAACATCTCTATCTGAGGCACTTGCTCTCTCCCCCTTCCCCTCCCATCATGGCTACAGACTTGATGGAGATTGACGACTCTCTTTACAGGCAAGCCTTACCATCACTTATAATTTTGCTTTTTAATGGTTTATATTACAGCCAGCGCAGTTATTGCACGTGGTGTTTTCATCCATCCATCCTTCTTGCGCATTCCTTCACAGTGACTCTTCATCTCTCTCTCTCTCTTTAGCCGCCAGCGATATGTGCTTGGAGACAGTGCCATGCACCAGATGGCCCAGTCCTCAGTCTTTCTTAGTGGGATGGGAGGACTGGGAGTAGAGATAGGTAGGCAATATTAATTGGCTTGGTGTTTGTATGAGCCACTCAAGCAACTCAAACATGACTCTAATCCTTTTGGTTTTTGGTTTCACAGCGAAAAATATTGTCCTGGCTGGTGTAAAGGTAGGCGCGCTCTTCTAATATGGCAGCAATGTGTCAATCCCAGCATCTCGCAAGTCCAAAGGTCTTGTAGTCATAATTGTTTGAACCTATACAGCATGTTTGTCCTCTGTGTGTACAGGCAGTCACTCTTCATGACACAAAACAGTGTGAGACCTGGGATCTTGGCTCCAACTTCTTTATCCGCAAAGAGGATGTTTTGAGCCAGAGGAGGAGGTAATGAACCATAGGCAGTGTAGCTTATTCAGTAATCATGAAGATACCTTAAAGTAGCGGGCTGATAATAGTGCTAAATAAATACATGACAAATGACAAAATAACAAGACCCAAACCTAATTAATTTAAACTTGTTTCATTTCATCTTGGCCTGTGATTAAATGAAATTGTTACAGTTAACCTTTTGCTGCTCCCCTTTGTTACTGTGTATGTACTGTTTAATTGTAGCCTCCTCACTTGCACAAGAAGACTGCACTAATCAAGTTGTTTGGTTACTGCAAGTGTTTAAGTTCACACAACAATATAGAAATGGTGACACTGACAGGAACAGTTGTCGTCAGCTCAGCTGACCACTGTTTGGTTTCTGTTAAATCATAATTAAGTCTCAAACTGCTGCAATAAACAGCTTGTTGACATAGCAATGGTGAAAAGACACGATCCTTTCTTATTGACTTCATGTTGTGCTAATGTGCTAAATACAGAATAACACTTTAGTACAGTTTAACTGAATATAATTGTGACTGACCAGTGCGTACCTGATACAGCTTTGACTAGGTATCAGAGTGGTATGTGGTATAAATATTAAGACTGGTCCATCCTTACTCAGACACTCTCCCATGCTTACCCACTCCCTGGTGTTTCTCCCACAGGGTGGAGGCAGTGTGCCCTCGGGTTGCAGAGTTAAACCCTTATGTCCACGTTGACATGTCTTCCTCTGCTCTTGACGACAACACTGATCTCAGTTTTCTCAGAAGGTACCAGGTAAGTCATTGTCTTTCAGACTCCGGGTTGTAAGCTAACCCATCGTAAATGGGACAGACATTTTTTTTAAACCGGTTGCTCCCACACCCTCAGCAACCCCCCCTCCAGTGATTAAAAATATGAGGTGTAGGGAAGCATGAAGACACCCAGCCCTTCCCTGAAGACCAATGTGGCTTAACAAGAGTTTCCAATAGAAAGATTTCATCATAGAGAAATATTTTTGAATGTCAATAAAAAATCATAAAGCTACCCCAGCAGTGTGATTCACTTCACAGCTGTGTGTTACAGATGTTCTAGTTATGTTTCTCCCCTGGTCTAAAGGAATGTTGAACCTAAAGGTCAATTTTCACAACTGCACAGCGAGTCATGATGGGTTGATGACATTTTTGTTGCAAACATGTATTTGGCCACCAACTGGCATTCAGTTTAAAATAAAATGCTTGTATTTAACTGATTTTCTTTCTAGTGTGTGATTTTGACTGAGGCCAGATTGAGCCTACAGAAGAGAGTAAATGAGTTCTGCCACTCGCAGCAAGCCCCCATCAGAGTAAGTCTCCTCTCCTTGTTGTGCTTATGCATTACAGTTGCACTGTGAGAGCTCACAGATGGGTAAATATTAACCAATCCTGTTGTGTGTGTATTGCTTCAGTTCATCAGCTGTGACGTGTACGGTATCTGTGCGCGAGTCTTTTGTGATTTTGGAGAAGAGTTCGAGGTGTCCGATCCCACAGGAGAGGAGCCCAAGGAGGTTTTCATTCAAAGTATCACTCAGGTAACCCCCCACCACCACCACACCCCACAAAAAATGAAAAATAAAAAAAATTGTTCCAACTTTCCTTTGGAAAAATATTGTTTGCCTGTTAACTTTCTGTCTGCTTAGTTGTAAATGAGCAGACTTTGGGTGAACTTTTCTGCAAACCGTTTCAGGATAATCCTGGGGTGGTAACCTGCATGGACAACCAACCCCACGGCCTACAGACAGGGCAGAGTGTTGTTTTCAGAGAGGTCGGCGGCATGGTGGAGCTCAACGGCACTTCTTGGCAGGTTTCAGGTACTGTGGTTACAAATTTATTACTGTAATGCATAACGGCAGCGTCTCCAAGGTTGTTGTTGTTATTTGTACAAACTCAAACTGATGTTTTTATTTATTTTGCTTTACGCAAATGCAAAAATGTATCTGGCAATTTCATATTTGGTGACTTGTTTTCTGTATGCATGTTCATATAAATTCATGTAATATGATCTAACGTTAGCTGTGTTTGTCATTTTTCTGCATGTGTCCTTGATTTTTATGTGTGTGTGTTTGTGTGTGTTGGTGTGGTTTTAGTCATTTCTTCTCACAGCTTTGCAATAGAAGACACATCTCAGCTACAACCATACACACACGGAGGTTTCTTTGTCATGGTCAAAACCCCCAAGACGTACAGATTTGTAAGTAGACTCGTTTTTGTATTTAATAGTGTTGTCCAAGTATGATTAAAACATGCAGATATGTTTAAATGACCATCACTTGTGTGTATGCTTACAAGAACTCACAATATTTATTTCAGGAAACATTAGAGCGACAGCTGTGTGACCCTCGGGTCCTGACTCCAGACTTCAGTAAACCAGAGGTAAGAGAAAACTATGAAGCTCGTATCCTACAGAGAGGTGTGACATTTAATGTCACACCATTCCGTCTGTACATGCACATGTACAGAGTAGCAGATACCATTTCTTTCTTGAGTTCACAGCGATTTTTAACTAGATTTACAAAACAGGTTAAACTAACATAGACCCAGTGTTTCTCAGCCAAGCTCACAAATGCCTGTTTTTCTTTGAGTTTAAAAAGCTGATTTGTTCACAATCCTGTTTTAAATCTACTTCTCAGGCCCCACTTCAAATCCATTCTGGCATGTTGGCACTGGACACCTTTCAGGAGCAGCACAGCAGACTCCCCAACACTGGGTAAGAAAAATTTCCATATCGGATCAGTCCCTTTTACCCTCCAGTCTAATAAGCTGCTCTGCTTTCTCTGTGCGATACGATTGCTAAGCACTAAACAGCCGCTTTTCTTTGATGTCATCAGGTGTTTACAGGATGCTGAGGTTTTACTAAAGCTGACTGAGGAAGTGAATGCAGCTCTCAAGAACAAAGTGAGCTTTACTGTTTCCCTCATTTCATCACTGCAAAGGCCGGCACTCATTGTCTTACAGATGACTGCATGCACACTGGTGTAATAATTATACTGTCTTTTCCTCTCCTCTGTGACGCCTTCCTCCCAGGCTCCTGTGAATACTGAGCTAGTACGCTGCCTGTCAAGGACAGCGAGGGGTACCCTTCCTCCATTAGCGGCAGCTGTGGGAGGTTTAGCCAGCCAGGAAGTTCTTAAGGCTATCACAGGGAAGTTTGCACCCCTGCAGCAATGGGTGGGTCACTAAATTTGAAGCTGTGGTTATATAGCTCACCGAAAGCCTTTTTCCAACACTGAAAGAAAATATTTTATTATTCAGTTTTGTTTTTTCTTCTCTTGTTTTCTCACATTTTTAGTTTTATCTTGATGCTATTGAGGTAGTCAAGCCACTTCAGTCTCTTTCTGCTGAGGAGTTTTCCCCTAGGGGTGATCGATATGATGGACTACGAGCTTGCATTGGTGACTCGCTGTGTTTACAACTACACAAGCTAAGGGTCTTTATGGTAAGATTTAGATGTCCTCAATGTGTTTAAGGCTTTTATTGAATTATGCTAGTTTACCCCAAAATAAATTCTTATTAAGGTTGGCTGTGGAGCAATAGGCTGTGAGATGCTGAAAAACTTTGCCCTGCTTGGGATTGGATTGGCCCAGAGCTCAGGGGAGGTGGGTATTTATTGTTTATGTATTTATCTAAGTTTTTAACCTCATTGTGAAAAGTTTACTGGAATTTGATTTGCATATGTGACTTCTCAGGTGTGCATCACAGACCCAGACCTCATAGAAAAGTCTAACCTCAACAGGCAGTTTCTCTTCAGGCCACATCACATACAGGTGAATAGATGTGCATTTCTGCACCAGTCAGGCTCGGGTTTGGTTGACGCATTGCTGCATTTAAGGCATCTGTTTCCTCTCTGCTTTAGAAACCGAAAAGTACCACAGCGGCAGAGGCTACTCGTGATATAAACCCAGACCTACAGGTGGAAGCTCACCTCAACAAGGTGTGTCCGGCTACTGAGAACATCTACAATGACTCGTTCTACTCTTCGTTAAACCTAGTGGTCACTGCGCTGGACAACGTAGAGGCACGGAGATATGTTGACAGGTTGGTGAAGACAATGTGACGATCGCAGCTTCACTTCAAGGAGTATTCAGTATTCAATGAACCGCAGTGAGGCAGAATCCATGTGTGACTTTTGTGTTCCCTGTCCTCATGATTACCATTCTCATGACCTGAATCTAGAAGTGTCAATTTGATGAACTATTTGTTGTCATTTAAAAAAAAAAGTTTTTCTTTTTTGTAATTTATGTATTTTCAGCCGCTGTGTGTCCAATCAGAGACCTCTCCTGGACTCGGGCACCATGGGAACTAAAGGGCACACCGAAATCATTGTGCCAAACTTGACAGAGTCTTACAATAGCCATGTGAGTCTGAGAAAGACGCTCAAGTTATTGGTTTTCTGTGCTGGACATGTGCAGTCCCATCACCAACCTAAAATCGCTTTTCCTTTACCTCCCAGAGGGACCCCCCAGAAGAGGAGATCCCATTCTGCACTCTCAAGTCTTTCCCTTCTGTTATAGAGCACACCATCCAGTGGGCCAGAGATAAGGTCAGGCAGCTGAAAGCATCAGTTGTATTTTTTTTTCCACACTGCAAATTGTTTTGAAAGTCTGAGCGTACTTTCTAATTTTTTATTTATTTTTAAATTTTTGGCTTTCTAGTTTGAGAGTGCCTTTGTCCACAAGCCCTCCATGTACAACTCGTTCTGGCAGACCCATTCCTCGGCTGAGGTCGTGCTGCAGGTAAGGCACAAGTGCAGTTTTCACTGATGAAAATCATCCCGGCAGTGCAGCTATTTAATCAATAGAAACAATTTTGATGATTGTGTGTGTTTGTCTGTGTAGAGAATGCAGGCAGGGGAAAGTCTGGAGGGGTCATTCCAGGTCATAAAGCTGCTGAGCAGACAGCCCACTCAGTGGGAACAATGTATCGCTGTTGCTCGTCTGAAATTTGAGAAATATTTCAGGATAAAGGTAATGAAAATACATGTTTGTGTAGGGCCTGTATGCTTTACGATGATGTGATTTTTCTTTTCTTTTTTTAAATTTTGCTGCTGTTTTCATGTAGGCCCTACAGCTGCTGCACTCTTTCCCCCTGGACACAAGGTTAAAAGATGGAAGTAAGTGTTAAATAATCAGATAGAAACCAGAATCAAGTTATCAAGCAAATTAACACGTATAGCTAATCTTTAAAAGACACTTAAAACTAAAGTATATAGTGAAAAGTCTCCCAATTCCTCAGGTTTGTTTTGGCAGTCTCCAAAAAGACCTCCAACACCTCTTGAATTTGACTTGAAAGACTCTTTGTGAGTATTCTCTTCTGCTAACTGTTAGGCCAGGGGTCTCGAACTCCAGGTCTCGAGGGCCGGTGTCCTGCAGGTTTTAGATCTCACCCTGGGTCAACACACCTGAACCAAATGATCAGGCCTCTGGACAACTACAAGACATGTTGAGGAGGGCATTTAGCCATTTAAATCAGCTGTGTTGGATCAAGGACACATCTAAAACCTGCAGGACACTCGCTCTCTAGGCCTGGAGTTCGAGACCCCTGTGTTAAGTCATTTATCTACTGCTTTTTTTTTTTGTTTGTTTCATTTTGTTTCTCTTCTCCAGATTTAAGCTTTTAAACTCTGCTCTGTTCCCATCAGGCACTTTGCTTTCATTGTGAGCACTGCGCGGCTCTTCGCAGGGATTTATAACATCCCTTTTTCAGAAAGGGTGGGTGGCACGCATTTACATATAAGCTCTCTCAAAAACACACATATGTAATCACTTACTGACTGTGCTATTGTGTTTATCAGGATCTTTCTGAAGAGGCTATTACCAGGATTCTCACAGATGTCAAGATTCCCGAGTACAGGCCCTCAGAGAAAGTAGGTTGATCTGAACTTTGGACTTTCAAACAAGCGTGCCCCAAAAAACCCCCACCCTAATCTTTTTGATGTGTCTCTGTCCCTGCCAGTGCATAGAAACAGATGAGACAGCAAGGAAGCCTGATCAGATGAAGATGCCTCTAAGCAGTGAAGAGGAAAGGGATGCCATCGCTCATTTGGAGCAGGCCATTGCTACTGACAGGGTCACACCCGGTATGCAAATACTCAACAAAAGCCCCCCCCTCACTCTCTTCTGAAGGAGACACAAACTGACTGACAAATTGAAAATGTGGAAACTGGAGTGGTACATGTGTGATTAACAATTTGAGTGTGTCTCCTGTAAATTGTGCAGAACGGTTACGGATGAGTCCACTTCAGTTTGAAAAGGATGATGACAGCAACGGTCACATGGACTTTGTCACATCAGCATCCTCTCTCAGAGCCATCATGTACTCCATTGAGCCAGCTGACAGACTTAAGACCAAACGCATCGCTGGGAAGATAATTCCCGCCATTGCCACGGCAACCGCTGCAGTGGCTGGTTTGGTGAGCACAGGCCTTGAGATACTCATGTGGTTTTTAAGGATTGCATCCAGCAGATGGTGTGGCTGTCATCTATTAGGTTACATGTTTCAATCTAAGAACAAGCTGTACAGAGTTGTTTTTAAAATGTTGATTTAATGGTTTTATGGTAAACTTATGTATTAATCTGATGCACTCAGGTGGCACTGGAGTTGATCAAGGTGGCTGGAGGCTTCGGGTTTGAATCTCACAAAAACTGCTTCTTTAACTTGGCCATCCCTGTAGTCGTTCTCACTGAGCCTGCTGCAGTCAAACAGACACTCATCAGGTACACTCATCATGTTCATGCTTTATGACACCCTCACAGAATAATGGGACTTTCTACAAATTAGGATTTCGTCCAGATATTGTGAATCAGCACAAGAGGTTGCCACAGTGCGTTGCTCTACATGTTTGATGTCAGTGTTTTTTATTTATTTATTTTTAATATGCCGGATGCGCTTGCTGACATTCCTCCTAAGGGTTTTGGGTCTCCTGAGACAATGATGAGCTCGGTTTTGGTTCCATGTTTTAGTTGTTAACACGTTTGCCTCACATGCAAAAGATCCCAGGGGGAAACGCAAACACAGCCTTAGGGAGCCACAAGATAGTGCAGTGCTAATGCCTGGAAGAAGGGTTCGGAGAGTTGCATCCGGAGTAAACATCTGTGCCAAATATGCAGATCCATCCACAGTGGTGACCTCTTGTGAAATAAGGGATGTGGGATTTTTAACTGATGCTTTGAAGCTCTGACTTCCAGTGGACTGTTCTGCAAAAAGACATTGTTGTTTTTGGATTCTGTGTTCTGAAATGTTCGAGTCCCGCACCCCTACTGACCACTTACTGTTGCACTATCACAGCATCAATGGGGAAATTACATTTACCTTGTTATTATTATAATGTTATGTAGTAACAGCTCCATTGCATCTCTTCCAGGAACAACATCTACTACACCATCTGGGACTGCTGGACTGTCTTTGGCCATGAGGACTTCACTCTCTCTGACTTCATGAATGCTGTCAGGGTATGAAACGTTTACTTCCATTATTCAGTGATTTGCAGCTGTCAGGTTATTGTATTCTTCTTCAGATTCTTGTTGTTTCAGGGAATCATTTCTTTGTTCATGAGCCATTTTGTTATTTACAGGAAAAGTATGGAATTGAACCCACTATGGTCGTCCACGGTGTAAAGATGCTCTATGTGCCTGTGATGCCTGGACACTCCAAGAGGCTCAAATTGACGTATGTGCTTTCCTCCAAACTTTTCCTTATATTTTTCTATTTATAAAAATAGTCCTTTTGAAGGGAATAGGCAAAGAATGTGTGGCTTGAAGGCACATCAGAATAGGAAGGGTGGATACTCTTTAACAATAGAGTATAACAGCGTCACTCACACTGCTCTAAACCCAAGCATAACTTCCAGGTTTGTGCCAGTACTTGTGCTCATTACAAAGTATTTTTTTCATTTGCTGAAATGTTCACGGTGCATATATTCGTTTTGTCTCTGCCTCTGATTCTTCACAGGATGCAGAAACTAATCAAGCCATCAGTGGACCGCCGCTACGTAGACCTAACTGTATCATTTGCTCCAGAGGCAGATGGAGACGAAGACCTCCCCGGTCCTCCGGTCAGGTACTACTTCAGCCCCGATGGCGAGACTCCCTGACTCTTTCCACAATGTCATCCTTAAGCCTCTTGTGTCCTTATTTCCCTTCTTTTATGTAAATTGTTACACCCCAGTTACTTAGGCATGGGCCAAGAGTTTTCCCTCAGGATGTTACCTGACAAAGTCAAAACTCCTTGCCTCAGCACAAACCCCTCTTGTACTTCATGGAGCAAGAAAGGCCAGTTGTGGTCCCAGTTTTGTTTTTTGTTTTGTTTTTTCCCCCTTGGCTAAGATCTATCCAGTGGAACACAAGGAGTAGCACTTATAATTATACCTGTGTACATATACTTTCTCTGTTCTGTTTTTTACTCTGGTGAAATGCACAGCTCTGGCTGTGTTGATGCCTTAATTGATTATTAACCCTTTTTTTCCTGTTTGTGGCAGTGAGTCTGACTAAAATCTGTGTTTACAGGAATCTTTAAACTCCCAACACACAGGCCCATTTAGTTCTTGTGTTCGACTCGTTTTTAAGTTTTTGTGAGTTATACTGTTGCCGCAATAAAGCTAAGTAGGCCTCACATCATCTTCTTCCTCTGAGTTCTTTGAGAATATTGCCAACCACAAATTTGCCAATTATTTTCTGTCTCCCTCTATAGAAATAAAATAAAAAGTCAAGATTTGTTGTTTAATTTTAAGGTGCAACAAGTTAAGTGGACAATGAAAAAACCACCAAAGAGAGTGATTATCATTTTGTCTGCCAATTGTTCTTTTTTTTCCCATCACTTTGACTGCCTCATTAAAAAACATGTTTAAATCACAGGGCATGGATATCACCTAGCATTTGAGAGCAACACACAAGCTTAAAGGTTAAACTGAAGTTTTTCTGCACTCAGACGGGTGTAAAATGATAGCCAGTGTGTGGTGTACTTAAAAACAAAAAATGGGTTGAAAAAAAGTTGATTGTAGCTGTTAGTCTTGCCTAACTTAATAATAACTTAGGTAATGACTG
Source organism: Hemichromis elongatus (assembly GCA_015108515.1). Classification (NCBI taxonomy): domain Eukaryota; kingdom Metazoa; phylum Chordata; class Actinopteri; order Cichliformes; family Cichlidae; genus Hemichromis; species Hemichromis elongatus. The sequence goes on along the minus strand of VUQR01035184.1, from coordinate 69,013 downwards.
CACTGACATTAGTTTAAGCAAACAAGATGTTCTTCATTAACAATACAAATACTGACGTAAGTTTAATGACTGTATCACTCATAGAAAAGCCTTATTTTGACAGACATTAAACATCTGGGGTCACACTCCTCTGTAATAACACATTTGTTTTACAAGAATCTTTGCTGTTCATAATTTGTTGTATTTGTTCATGAATGACTGAGACATGTATTTATTTACTTGTTATGTTGGTTTTTTTGTTGTTGTTGTTGTTTTTGGTCAGACTGAGCCTGTATTGATGAGCTCTGTGTAATGGTGCACTGGTTAAATAATTAATAATGAACTGTAGTCATCCAGAAATCTTTTTCTGGGTTTATATTTCTCTCTTTCATTAAGTTCCAGTTTAAAAAGGAGGTTATCGATCAGTCTGTAGTGCCTACAGTGGCAATAACGTCAGTGTAGCTTTGAATGCAATCAGTTAAATTGAACTTTGTCTTGAAGATTAAGTAACATCTTATCATCTGTCTTGGACCTTCTGGCTGGACGCCACAACGAAATGCTTCCTCAGCGTTCCTTCGTTTCTCTGCTCAAAAGGATTACAGGTGGTGAAACTTCCTTTCTATAGCAGATTCCTACGCATATTGACAACACTTCTTGTGCAGTGAATTCATCATTTTGAAACAAAGCAGTGTTAATGACAGATACTGATGTATGTTCTTGTGACAGATGAGCTCAACCAGTGGTCCAATAAAATGTGAGATTTCAGGATGTCTTCAAAACTGAAACTGCCGACTCGTTCTTCTAAGTCAAACTTTACAACAAATACAGACACGTCAAATATGATTTTATTACGTCAGATATATTTATAGAGAAAATATTACATGTAACTGAGGGTTTTTTAACTAAAAATATTATTTGACACAGTACCTTAGGAAAGTTAATTATAAATACATTCAACAGTTCACTCAGATCTCCTAGTGAGACATACTTGCACTGTTACATTTCATCATTGCCACTGTAGTGATTAAAAATATAACACAGTATCTACATATTAATAACAGTGAGGAAAAGTGCATTGTGTCTGGTTTAAATATCAAACTGTAATATGTCATATATCGAGGTCCTGCAGGTTCCCCCAGCTGGGTCCCACTTTGACTTTGGCCTTCAGCTTCACATACAGTTTCACTGCTGACTCCATCTCTCTCTTGACTATCTGTGCAACCTGAGAGAAGCAGAGGTTTGTGTGAGAGACTCTTCATACGGCTGTGTGCAACCAAAACAGTAATTCCTGTATGTACCTGTATGAGGTCTTCTTCTGCGGCTTCGTAGATGAGTTCATCATGCAGCTGCAGGATGAAGTAAGCTCCTCTGAGTTGAGATCTTCCAGCTCTGCGATGGACATGGGCTGACGAGATTACAGATGTGATTAATTTACAGACTGAAACACAATGCAGGGGTTTTCCCTCCCTGCATTTATGTAAAAAACTTAGCTGATCACTAATCTTCAGGTCACCTGGATTTGTGTGCTGGTGAGACAGGGGAGCTGCAGGATACGTATTTCGTAGCTGTTTCTGGATGTTGACAGTGGCAAGTTTAACAATATCAGCTGCGGAGCCCTGCACAGTTGTGTTCACCGCCTGCCGCTCTGCCTAAAAAAGTAATTTTTTTTAAAGAAAAAAAAAAAGCACTGCATGTGTTTTATATGACATGCTTCACATCTAAATTCTGACAAAGAACTTGTGCTCACGTGAGCTTTGATGTGTGCATTGTTGCTGGTTATTCCAGGTAGATATCTTCTGCGACCCATTAGCGTCTGGACATAGCCGTCCTTTATACAGTTCCTCACAGTCAGCTTAAGAAAAGCATTGATCCCTGAAATGAGAATGTAGAAGTTTAACCAGTTTAAAGGGAGTCTGTTGATGGTTCAAGCCCCCTCTACAATTGACCATGGCCTGCTATACTGGATTATCAATCCAACTCTTGGTCTTATTATGCTCCTGGCTTGTTTTAGTAGTTTACACTTACATAAGTCTAATCTTCACAACACTGATAAGATTAGAAAAAACATTTCACATACTACCAAAAAATAAATAAATTAAACATTCAAGATCTTGTGTCTCTTATTTCAAGTAAAAGGACATCATTTTCATTTAATGTCTTTATTTTCTGTTCCTGTTGTCTTATTGTAGCTCCTCCATATTCCAACCTGCAGCACATCCCGTGAACTGAATGTCCCATATGCAGTATCTGTGTTGTTTAGTATAGCGTGGCGCGTAACAGTGCAGAGAATATGCGTGCATGTTTCCGATGGACTCAAATTGGGCGAAGAAAAAGTCACAAGGGAACATCTACATTATGCATGTGTGCAGCAGGCTGTGTGTAAGAGACACCGTGGCAAGAACCAGAAATACATGGCTAATATTAGCGCTATTACTAATATTGAGATATTTGTAGTGGGGAAGCCCCAGTGTATACCTTTGTATCTGGCTTTGAAACTCTCAATGTAGCAAGCTGCATCATTCTCATCCACTCCCATTTGCTCCCCCAAAGACTTCGCTCCCATCCCGTAGATGATGCCATAGCAAATCTGCAAACACAGACGCAGTACTCCCTGGTGATCTTGCATGTGTGCATGTCCTTGCTGTCTACTCGTTCCAGCCTAGTTGTACCTGTTTTGCCTGTTGTCTGAGGCTGTCATTCACCGACTCCGGCTCCACACTCTTCCACTCGGCCGCGATGCAGCGAAACACATCCGCTCCACCATTCAGCACCTGGTGAACGTGCAACGTTCACAATTTGAATTTGAATATAGGTTTACATATTGTTTTCTTTCCAGTGACCAGATTTAATTTCCACTGACCTGCAGGAGACGCTGATCCTTTGAGAGATGAGCCAGCACTCTCAACTCCAGCTGGGAGTAATCAGCTGCTAATATCATTCCACCTACAGAACAGTACAAAGCTTATAGAAGCGCCTGAGGCAAAGCTACAGGAAGGATAGGTAACCACTCATGTGCACTATATGTGGATGTACTATTATTATTATTAGAACATTATTATAGTAACCTGAAAAAGGAATGAAAGCATGTCTCATGCTAACAGAGAAGGCAGGGCCTTGTTCTGAAGTTCCAGCTGCAACTGAAGATACGACAGAGCGTCTCCTCTTTCTGTAACAACAGTGTACAAAATCGTTATGCCAAGTACACCCTGCTACATCACTCCTAGCTACTTTTAGCTAATTTTTTCTTTTTACATTTTCTTTGTATTGACTGTCATTGCATCTCATGACCTCTTGTTTGGTTCTTTCTCTTTCCTGTTTGTTTCTTTGTAACATGAAAAATGCTCAATTAAAAAAAAAAAAGCTTTATAATAAAAACTTTCTGAATTCCCCTTTAAAATCAAAACAGTCAGTACATTGTAAAAGTGAAAGTTGGAGTAATTTTGGTCAAGTTCAACCTTACCCTGCTTTGGTCGTCCCGTGACAGCCGTCTTGTGAAGGTTGGCTCTCACCCACCACGGTGGGCATGTTAATCTCAAAGTCTTTGGGGACGTTCTGTATGTTTGGCTCAGTGAAACTCACTCTACCTGAGGACAGAATGAGCCGAGTCACTGCAGGCTTCATACCTAAAGGGATTTGACAGTAGTGAAGTCTCAGAAGTCTTCATGTGCTGGTGTTTGTGTTTTACCTGTGGCAGTGTGTGTTTGAGCGATGGGGTATATCCTGTCCATCTCCAGTGTGGGGTGGTATCGTTTCTCCCTCTGCAGAGGGAAGACCACTTTAGTCAAGGCATTAGTGATGCGTCTCCACTCCAGAATTACACCTGGCAACGTGTGCAGCGGGCGAAGCTTCTCCAGAACATCCTGCTTCGAGAAATAAATGTTAGAGTTACAAAGCCAAAATAATGATTTACAGTTTTAGAATATATTAAATATGTTTCTTGACAGCAATTAGGTGTAGCAGCAGCATTAATTTGGTGAAATACGAAATTGTTTCACCTTTGTGGTGCTGAACTGCTTCCCAAGTCGCACTCTGCCACCTGCCCTCCTCGTGTATCCCAGAGTTTTCTTACTTTTTGATCCACCCACGTCACCATTTGGAGGTAGGTGGAGTTCTAAGAACAACACCTGCAGCATACATGTGAGCACACACAAGTTCAGAAGTCTTTCTACGCTTTGCGCTGATTAATTGGCAATTTGACTCAAAAACGTAGCCGGGAAAGAGAATAAGTGTCTGACCTGTGCTATGTCATCGACACAGGTGAGGGAGAAGCTGTGTCCAGCCAGAGCGTAAGCTTCAGATTCCAGTGCAGACAGTTTGGCTTGCATCACGTGTTTTTGTCGTTCACACTCTTCAACACTGAAGCCGACTCCATTAAGCTCTAGCAGGGCCAAACAAACCTGGGAAGGCATCTCTATGCTCCTGAATAAATCTGACGTATATGTACAATATTGTTAAACAAATGTCCAAACATGTAATATTACTGAACACGTGGAGTGTGAGTTTCTATACCCAGTGTGCCCTCTTTCTCTAGCATGCCGGTCAGATGGTTCATGACAGCGTGTATGAGCACGCTTGTGGTCGCTGCCCTAACACGGGGACAGTGTGAATTTGCATTTCCAAGTCCGTCCAGCAGCGGTAACTCTTCTGGACAGTAGACAGTGACCATGTTGGGTAAAGTCCTCTCCTCACTGCCAGGGTCCAGCAGCCAGCATGCAACCTGTGATCAAAAATTGAGCATGACATTTATTTTCCCTCCAACAATGGCAGGTGTATTTATTGACATAAACTCGCAATGTTAGCGTACATGAGACAAAATGAACATTTATTTTTATATTTTAATGAGAAAATATGTTGATATTGTCTGACTGTGTTTATGTACTTGATCTGGTATTCGGAGGGTATGGTGGGGGAGGTTTAAATTGCATGTTTAAATTGTTTTTTTATTTTGGTTTTATATTGTCTGTATTGTGTTTTGTTATGGAAAAAATAAATAAATGTACTCCCTCTATCCAACACTCCAATCCTAGCTGCCATAGTGCAAAAGATTAGGTACATCCCGGACAGGTCCCCAGTCTACTCCAGGGATAAATTACTGTTTCTGAACTTTAAAAATTATATCATCTCTTAATGCTCAAGAGAAAGATTATATCGCTCGGCTTGCTTGGGAAAGACTTGATATTGCCCTAGATGAGCTGGAAGATGTGTCTGGGATGAGAGAGAAGTCTGGGCTTCTCCGCTGCCCCATAAGCTAACCCCAGATAAGCAGTGGATGGATGGATCATCTATTATTGTTTATAATAAATACAAGTAAGTCTAAAAGCCTTACATATTACCAAGGTGAAATCACAAAACCTTACAGGTTAAGATTAAAATTCTATTCTGAACTTAGCTGAACTTGCACACGTGACTTGAGTGTTTTTCTGTTTTCTCACCTTTGGGTCTTCACAATTTCCTTCCAAGCTGATGCCACAGCTCAGTACAAGCGTCTTGTACACCTGTATGATGTCATATACAACTATCGCACGCACTTCATGACCAGCTGATTGGCTGCTCAGACAAGCTTTCACCTGCTCCAGCCTCTCACTTAATGGCAAGTCATTATCCAGTGGAGGTGGGGCCAGACTGGAGCTCAGGCCTAAGGGAAATGCAAACAGAGTCAACTGAGAAAACACTGTTAAGGAGCAAGCTGGTAACATCAACCTGCATGTATTTTTCGGTCGTACCTTTGCTCTGCTCTTGCTGCAGAGATACATAGTATGCATCTCTTCCTCCCCAGCAGACAGACAATCCAATCAACACAAGCCCTTCGCTGTTCCTTAATGGAAATCCATCAGGCGTGTTGAGCTTGTGCTGAGCTGCTGACCCCACACAGAAAATAAATAGATGAAGTCACTGATCTCATTACAGGCTAATTTAGTGGATTTTATGTTGACAAGAAAAAAAACATACAGGTGCTAAAGAAATCTTGTCAGATGATGCAAATATATGGAGTGCCTTGCAACTGCTTTACTCTAAATGACTCTTCAGTTACCTCTCTTGTGTTTCCCTCCTATTTCCCCCTCAGGCTGCTCTGTCCTTTCACAAGCCAAAGCCAGAGAGAAGCGCTGTTTTGTTTTCCACTCTTTAATGAATGTTTCAAAGAGGCACCTGTCGCTTGCCACGTCTATGATGGAGAAAGTCCCAGAGTTGCTGGAACAGACAGATGCATCCTGGGACAGCTGAAGCGTGAAGCTTTTGTGAAACACAGGTGACTCTGTATCAGAGAGAGACTGTGGCTGTGGGGAGGATGGAGAAACAGAGTTTCGGGGAGGGCCAACGGCTTCGCTGGTGGATGTGGTTTTCAAATTTGACTGCAGGACAGTTGTTAGTTCAGGATTAGGTAGCGTCTGTGGTTCCTGTCCACATTTTTGGTGGTGATCAGTTGTTGATTCTAGACGTTTATTGTCAGAAGCAGAAACTACTGATTGAAGATCACAGTTTCCCGTGGGAGTTTTAGGACATTTTGCAATTGCTAATTTTTCTTGAAAGCATCTTGACGGAGTTGACTGGTTCAGTGGTGACTGGATGGATGAGGTGGTCAGCTTTACTCTCGGTGTAACAGGAAGTGTTTCCTGAGTTGGGGGAATGAGGTCGCCAGCAGAGCCTGGTCTTTCTAGTAAATTTTCACTGTCACTTCTTAAAGGTCGTCCTTCTCGACAGTTACTTGTAGCAGCAGCAGATTGCTGTAACTTCTCCCTCTTTTTGCCTGCTTGCTTCGAGGACTCTGGTATCGATGGAGCAACAGCCCTGTTTGCAGCAGCAGCGGGCATTTGAACGGCTGTGAGGCCTTCTGTTGTGTTTTGCAAGGGCTGGTCAGACATGCTAGGCCAGCGGTCAAAGATCTCTTGTAAACCAGGGCTACAATCAAATGCACTTTCTGGAGCCTTTTGTAGAAAGGGTTGTTTAAAAACTGTATTATGTGACAATAAAGCATCCATTTCCTTTTTATTTTCCTTCTGTTCTCCTTTAGTCTCTACATGTTTTGCATTTTCATCATCTTCATTACCTATTTCCTGTTTCCCTCCTGGTTTAACATTTTCTTGTGTTCTACGCTGTTTAATGTTTTTTAGATCATCTCGATTTTTCTCATCATGTTCCTTTTGAGATGTAGCACTGAGCTGTGGCTGCATCTGGCAGGGTTGCCCTTCACACAGAACATTCTCCTCTGGGTTCACTTGCTCCTCTTGCTCTTGTTCAGTTTCATCTGCTTGTCTGAACAAACTCTGCCTTTCCAAATAATGTTCACCGATCAGCAGCGAGTCACCCCACTCTGACAGGTTGAAGAAAGACTCGCCCCATTGGATTGCTTCCTGCTTCTCTGCTTCCTGGTTGGCAAGAAGCTCGCTGCGTCGTCTCTCCTGGGTCGACGAAGCACGATTGTCTCTCACCTGCTGGCTTATAGATTCCTCCTCATCTGATTGGTTAGGGCTCTGGTGCGGGCTCAGATCCGCCAGCAGAGGGCTGTGATATAGGCTGTCAAAAAGGAAGCTGCTGCTTCTATTAAGACTCATAGAAGAGGTCTGATTAGCATCCGGTGCCTCATCATTATCATCTTTATCCATGTTATCACCACCTCCTGGCTCCGGGGAAATCTGTAAGAAAAAAGACACAAGACAAGTATTTAAAAAGAATATCATATTTACACAATTCTAGCATAATATATGTTTCCAGTCTCTTGCCTGGTGGCTGGTATTGAGGATGAGCTCCATCTGGCTATCTGTGAGAGAAATATTAACGCTGGGGTGTGCTCTGTCTGGCCCTTTAAGCTCATTTGTTTTTTCATGTCTGTTTTCCTCCAGACCTGCAGCTACTTCCAAAATCTCATTTTCTCTTCTCTTCTTTGTTTCAGCTACCTGATCCATACACATGTCCTCCTCATCTCCATGTTTATATGTCTGTTGAACAATGATTCTCTCTGTCTGAGTGTCCAGTTCAAAGCTGTCACCAAAACTCTCTTCTCCCATTTTAACATCTCTCTCCGTTTCTTCATCTGTCTTATCTCCTCCATAGAGCTCAGGAGATGAAAATTTCTCTCTGCCATCCATCCGTCTTCGCTTGGCATCAGGAAAAGCGGCAGATGAGTCAGAGAGGGGAAAGTTTAATGTGTCTGGATTTGTAGGTGCAGAAGTACGAGGAGGGGTTTCATGCATAGGACGAGGGGCAGGAATAGTTTCTGGCAAAGCTGAATTTTTGACTGAAGAAACTATTGCAGGTTTCGAGTGTGACGTCTCTGCGGTCTCAACGTTATCTTGCAGATTTTTGTCAGTCTGTATGGAGTGCAGGATTTTTCTTAAGGCTCTCTTTAGTATACCAGGCTGCACAGGTGAAATAGTAAGCCCTGTGGTGCAAGCTCCGTTCACCGTGCTTGTGTAGACAGCTTGCTGTTGTTCTGCCCGTGATATTGGGGCTCTAAAACGTGGAAGCAGTATTGGAGAAGGTGAGGCCGGAGGCTGTGGCCCTGGTGCAGGCACAGGCAGGGGACTAGCTATAATCTCAGCCAACTCCTGTGTTAGGCTCTGTTCAGGAACAGGCTGATTTACTTGGTAATTCTTTGGTCTGACTGAGACAGTGACTCCGTCTGCTTCTCTTTCTTTTCGCTTTGCTTTCTGCCACTCCTCTTCCTGCTTTGGCCCTATGTTCTCTGTGTTTTCTCCTTGATTTTCTGCAGCATTTTCTATTGATTTCTTTGTCACTGCTTTTGATGTTTCATTTTTTCTTTCAACATTAACTTCACTATTTGGATCACCGATTTCTGGGTCAGACCTGCCTTCCTTTCTAGGACCTTCTAATGTTCCCTTTGATTCCATCACTTCTAACTTCCCCTGCTCTTTTCCTGCTTCCACTTTTTGCCCGCTGTTCCTTCCCTCTATTTTCACTTCAGACATCTTTTCATCACTTTTAAAGCCTTCTCTAATCTCTTCTCCATGATCATTGTTTGTCTCTGGTTCTTGTGCACTGAGACACGAGGAGGATGAGGTGTCTGAATCCCCAGAGTGATGGTCATCAGGCCTGTTTACAGCAGGAGCCCCAGGAGGAAGACTTGTAGGATCCCACTGAATTCCTAACTGAGCCAGGTCTTCTTGAAGAAGGAGCCTTGCCTCAGACACTATCTCAACAGCTGCCTCCTGTTCTGTGAGAGCCCGTCCACCAGCCACCCAGACACATCGGAGGCTTCGTCTCTCAGCTGCCTCCACTTCACTCTCATCCACTGCACGCTTGGAGCTGATGAAGGCAGACAGTGCAACACTGGTTATAAAGTTTTTAGGAGATATAACTTAAGTACAAACCTTTAAGTTTGAATTTAGATGGTTTACCACACCTGTCATCACATTAGCTACTTTAAGTGTGTAACTAAACATTTTGATCTGTGAGAGATTCAATTGGAACTAAAGGTTGTTAATTTAAATTATTTTGTACTTTGATTCACAGTGCAGTTGTTTTGATTTTTGTTTTAGACTGATGTGCATATAATTATGTTCTTCCCGTAAAAGCACTAAAAATGTAAGTGCATCAGGATTATTCAGTTGCATTCACGTCAAAAGTTATTAATAAAAAAATTAATTAAGTTCAGATTACACTGATTAATTTCTTGTCAATATTTTTTTCTCTGTTTTTCCAGCAGTGTTCTACAACATTTACCAAGTCACAGTTCTTAAGAAATACAGCACAGTCAAAGGAAAATCCCAATAAATATTTCTGCAGATCCAGGTCGCTTTCTTTAAAATTGCCAAAAAATGAAAAATACACTGGCCTTGATGGAAGCAGTCGTATGTGCCTTATGCACCACTAAGACGCTTTTCCCCCTTTTTTCTTTTTAATTCTTAAATTCCTTTTATGCAGTATGGAGGACATTTGAAAAAAAATATTTATCAGATTCACTGATTAAAAATTTCAAAAGGAATGCAATTATTTGCATAGTCAGCTGAACCAAATAAGTGCCGTTTTTCAAGGACCTATCAAGGACTTCATATCTTTAACACAAATACACACCTACCTCTTAAATGGAATGGCATTCCGCAGGGCTTTCTCTACATCAGCTACAGTGGCCCTGGCCAGCTCTGCGACAGTGCAGAGGCCTTGGGCGTAGAGTGCTCTGGCTCGAGTCGCATTCAGAAGGGAAACTCTGACCAGGTCGACCAGCTCCCTCTGGACTCCAAAGCTCAACCTGGTCTGGTACTGGGACAAAAGCAGTTCCATGTTGTGCCAGCCGAGACGCTTGCAGAACACGGTTACCATACCTGAGGGAACACATTTACATGCTTAGTTACCAACATGTTGCTTTTTGTTCTGTTTTGCTTTAGTTTCTTGTTGTGATTACACTGATCACTGATTCAACAGCATTTAGATGATGTTGACTCAGTGAAACATGTGAGGCACACTGGAATGAAATCAGTTAACCTGAATTACCTTAGAAAATCTCACACTAACCTGACTCAAAAACACAGACATCTATGAATGATGGGTACATGTCTATAAGTTATGTATATAGGTGCAGAAACATATTTAAGTTGTAGTGGAAATAAGTCTCTCCTGCTTATCTATCACTCAGAAATGTTCCTGCCTCTTGCTTTACGCTCAAGCCTCCAGAGGCACAGGAACAACTTGTCTTAATCTCTCAAGTATCTACCTGCATACGTGGAAGCAGACTGCTGGAGAGACTGTAACTGCCCACGACTGCAGTTGTATTTGTTTGCAACAGTTCCCAAAGGCACCTCATTCACCAGATCCTGCAGAACAAGAGTTGTGAAAAACCTGAGAGCAAGTGAAAGAAAAGAAGATGGGAATTACAAAGGATTCAGTCAAAAAAACAAGGAATATACCTTTTTCAGTAATGAAATGTATCCCTTGTTTGTTTTGTGGTTGGGTTTTTTTTTCCCCTGTGCGTCTCATATGAGTCAGCTTTTAAACAAGGGCCCCAATGTTGGGAATCACTATGCACACAATGAACATTATAATGTAATCCGGTACTAAACCCTGATTCATCAGTAACATTTCAAGGTTTGGAGCAGTTTGAGGTTCTGAAAACATGAACTCAAAACTAAATTATTCAGCAAGTATATGTCATACACATGACTTTGAAATTATAATAAATGTGCTTTACCGTTTATGAATAGCCATTTGTCTGTGCTGCTTTTCTGTCTTGGCAACAAGTTTCCCGCTGACAGATCGTGCCAAAAAGCCTTCCTGAACGCCAACCAGTTCTGCCACTCTCTTCATCGATGATGACAGCTGCTCCCACAGACAGAAGAACTGATACCAATCTATGGTGGTCCACTCTGCGTACAGCGGAGTGATCTGAGGAGGATTTGGACACAGTATTTCAAATATTTAGATTTGGAGGAGCAGTGTGGAATTTTAATATAGGTGTCCTCTCAAAATATTTGTGTTACCTATAAGAAGGTTAGAATTAAAGCACCATTAGGCATGTATCAACAAGCTTAAGAGGTATTATATAGCCAACAGAAAATGTTCCAGCAAGTTTTAATATATGTACCAGGTACAAAATGTGCAAATCATTTTCCAGGACAAAGCCCTTCATGGCCCGCTGCAGGTCTGCAAATATTCCTAGAGCCTCAGGAGGAGATAGGGAGGAAGAAAGAGTGGCGGCGCCAAGTTGAGTTGGACAGTACCGCTCATCTGGGTATGCAAAGACATGGACAGAGAGCATATAATTCACTGAAAATCTGATAAGAAAATGATACTAGGATCAAAGAAACACAAGGAATCACAGTAAAACTAGTCTTTTATCAACTGTGAAAAAAAATTTTAATGTTGAAAACTACTATTTTAAATATACGTTTCTAACAGAACATAATATTATTGAAGGCCTATTTATCATGTACCAGTTTAGCAGTGATATGAAAGGGTGAACGATAAATACTGCAGAATATTATGAAAACTGTGGCATTACCTTGTCCATCTTTTTGAATGTTAATAAATTCATTCTCCATCAACCATTCAACACAAGTCTCAATAGAGCCTTTACTGGTCTCTTCTTTGGAGACTTTTCTGCCATCACATTTCATGCTGGCAGCCAGAAGTGAGCACGAAGCATACAATCTCACATCTTGCGGAGTGCTGGCTACGCCTCCAACGATTATCTGTGTGTCAGAATGAGGGAAATAAGGAAGACAAAACAATTACAGACATCTTGACGCAGTTGCTTGTTTAGTCACTGTGAGGTGAGGTAAACTACCTTGACTGTACATCAGTTAAACTAGAGCAATAGCTGTTATAAAAGAAGGAAATAATCTACTTTAAGCATAACTGGTTACTATTGCTACAAGTTTGAATAAAAAAATCATACCTCCAGGATGGCTCGTAGCATGCTAGTGGTAACACCTTCACCCTCTCTTCTCACCAGGCAGCTGCTGATTGGCTGAAGAGCACCTTTAAGCAGAGTGATACCTTTCTGACGCTCTGCCTCCTTACACACCAGCACACTTTCACCTTGATGAAAAGGACAAAATGATAAAACACAAAATAAGACAATTTTAATTCAATTTTGCAAACAAAATTTATTTCATTCATTCACGAAAGACTTCCCACACCTGTAGTGTCAATTCCTTTCCTCCCTGCTCGTCCCGCCATCTGTTTGTATGTGAGAGGGTCCAACAAGTGACCATTGAATGTGGGAGTTCGAATGATGACCCGGCGAGCTGGGAGATTAACCCCTGAGGAGAGGGTCGAGGTGGCAGCCAGGACTCTGATCATCCCCTGGCGAAAAGCTCCCTCCAAGACGTCACGTTCATCAAATGTTAATCCTGCAGAGTCAAACATTAACTCTTATATACATACTCCAAAAAAATGGTGCATTTAGTCTAGAATAGTGGTTCTCAAACTGCATGGCAGGCCCCAACCAGCTGACCTATAAGAAGTTAAACTTAGTTGATTTAATATAACAATGTAAAGAATTACTGATAAAAGTTATTTAGTGTGGGGGCATTAAATTATTTTATAAAGTGGGGCATGCTAGAAAATAAGATCCAGTGGTCTAGACTCGGCTGTGGTTAAAAGGATTGCATAAATGTGTTCACCAGCATGGTGGAAGGCCACACCCCATGGTACAGTGCGCTGCAGGATGGGGTCCAAACCAGCTGGAGTTCGTCTCAATTGAGCTATCACATCCACTAGTCCCTCCCGATCCAGACGCACTGGCTGAGGCTCAGCTTCACTCTGATGCTCTGAGACAAAAAATACCAAACACACCATAGCATAAGATTTTAGATACAATTATGTGACTCAAATATAATACATTTATTAAAAAATTGAATATGCATATTATCACACGCTGCAAAAAACACACTATTGTTCTACCTCATTCTGAAATATGTATTTAAACTTCACAAACCAGCATGTCTGAGGTTGTAAAACTCTCTTGCGATAGTATCTGCCAGTTTCTCGCACCAGTTCTTTGAAGGGCAGAATAGCAGCACGCAGTGGCCCTCTCTTGCCGTCTCATAGCACAAGCTCACTACGTGGTCATCATCACCCTTTGACGTAAAGAATCTGTTAATATACTGCTATTCATGACAACCTGCGTCTCATCTCCAAACTTTACTCAGTTACCTTAACGTGGAGTGCAGGGGTAAACTGTCGGACCACAGAGAGGCTCTGGTCGTAAATGTTGCAGCCCACCTTGAGGTGCTCCTGCAGTGGTACAGGTCTATAGTCTGTCTGGTACAGCTCTGCACCTAACCAGCTAGCCAGGAGCGAGAGGTTTGGCAAAGTGGCACTCATACCGATTATTTGAATGCCCTCAGATAGAGACCTGCAGAAAGACTAATTAACACTTTTGGCAGAGGAGCATGATTTTTAAAGATTGCAAAATCAAAGAAATTAAATAAACGGCACAGACCCAGTGCTGTTATGCTTCTGTGCAATGTAGCGGATTTTAGTTAAGAGCAATTCCAGCAGGTATCCTCTTCCAGAATCTCCAACCATATGCAGCTCATCTACTACCACCATACCTTGAAGCACAAAAATAACAAACTCATTCTCTATAAATTATATCAATGAATGCAAACAATTAGGACTGCAAAGCAATAAAATCTTTTAGAAATTAGTGTATGTAAACTTAGTAATTTACTGTAGTTTGACTTTGTTAAATTACTTCTTTGATTTTCACTTATAAAATGCCTTCAAATAACTCAAAGGTGTTTGGTTTACACTGATAAAAGTGAGAAAAGTAGAACTTCTTAAACTTCAGAAGGTGCAGTTAAGAAAATGTTTGGCATGAATTTTCTGTCAATTGACAACTTCAACTGTATCAGTACTTGCAACTATAACAAATATATTACCTAGAAGAGCCATACTGTTCTCTTCAATGAGTCTGTTAATGAGAGAGTTGGCTTTTTCTATGGTGCAAACAGCTACATCCAGAGCTGTGAACCCTCCAGCAGCAGAGGTGCTGCCCATGTACCCCTCCACCCGAACTCCTGCCTCTTCAAATATGCTCTACAAGATAAGATACACAAATGTGTTAGACTGAGACATTTACACAGAAAACAATTTGTCCATAACCATATGCAAGAATTTCTCTGTTCACTGCTCGTGCACCTGAAGGTAATGCATCTTCTCTTTTGCGACAGAGACAAATGGCAGGATGAAGAGAGCTTTTCTTTTTGTCTCCAACACACGCTTTAACATCAACAACTCTGACACCAGAGTTTTTCCAGCACTAGTAGGGGCTGAAATTAAAAAAAAAAACAAAACAAAACAGAAAAAAACAATAATAATTGAAAAGATTTGTTTGAAATCATAGAGTAGAGAATAAATAAAACATAAAATGCTGAGATTCCTACCAGAATACACCAGGTTACCTCCCCGCAGCACCTGTCCAACAGCAAGGCACTGAGCCTGCCACTCAAACATCCGTGTCACTCCATGTTTCTGGTATCGATCCAGCACAGGTTTTGGTAAGCCCCAGCTGGATAGCAACAGCTTTTCAGCTTGGTCAGGAGGCGCACACAAGGTGGGACCTAAAGTATAACACAAGGTTTTCCTTTTACACGTGGTATTGAATCAAAATCTTCAATGCTGTTTGAAAAAGAAATGTGATCATGTCACACAAATGTCAAATATAAATACAGTTTAGTGAAACAGTTCAATCTGGGCACACATGAACAAGGAAGACATTCATACAAGCTGCAAAACTGGTTTACTAATAGTATAAAATTCCCAGCTGCTGCAGGGCCTCAAAACTATGTTCCCTGGTCACACACCACTGCCATTGATTATATTCAATATGAGGCAACTTTATTTTATTTGGGCCTTTTTCCTTCTTGTCTTCAGGCCTTTCTCTGTCTTACGCAAAACTGTTTTCACTGCTTTGTTGGTGATTGGTGCTAAACAAACAAAATCACCTACCTCATTTCTCATTTAAGGGGAAGCAGTTTGGAAATGCTGCTGCTGATATGTATGCTATGATCGTTGATACTGAAAACATATTCTGAAGAGGGTTTACTTATCATATCAAATTTTACAGCCTTGATTATTTCTGTGCACATTCCTGAACTGAATGCAGTAACACGCACAGTAGTTCTTCTGTGTTTTGTCTAGCAGCCAGCTAGTTTTAGGTTTTATGTCAGTGTCTGGTGTACTTTACCTGCATGAGGCAACGTGTCACTGAGAGTGCTGAGCTCTAAGCCACTGGGGACTGTGAGCACAGACCCAGACTGATTCTGTAACGATTGCTGGAGTTTGGCCCTCTTCATAGCTGCCGCAAGATGGGTGGGGCTGAACAAGATATAGTCCCTGGATAGATCAGCATTCTTACTTGACCCATTTTTGTCTTCGCTGAAAGAAGAACTCTTTCTTTTAGATACAAACTTCTGGCTGTGGAACGGAGCAAGAGAGAATATGTTGACAGAAGCAGTTCATAAGTACATTAAAGAAACAATACAAAAGCTAGACACATTAAAACACACATGCTGGAGCTGCCTGCTTGTTGACTGTTTTGTGCGTTCTGACGAGCTACAATGTTGACACAGGCAGAAGCAAACTTTGATGTAGTGCTCTGTGGATGCTCCACTTCCTCCGAGTCCTCACTGAAGAGAAGCTTCTGAGCAAGCTCTTTGCAGTCAGCTCTCCATCTCGCTCGTTTGCTATCCCCTCTAGGCTCACAGTCTCCATCCAGAGGGCAAAGGTCTCTGTAGGATAGTTTGTCTGAAGGGTGAAAAGATGCTCCATCTCTGATCTGCACCAAATCTCTCTCCGTTTCATTTTGTGCAACTAGTGCAAGGGGGCGTGAAGGGGCAAAAGCAGCTGATGCTGATGATGGTCTTTCCAGGGTATGTCTGTTTACTGCATTGTTTACTGTGGGCTTCACAGGGTCCGCAGCATCTAGCGCCTGCAGGTCCTCTTCACTGAGAGCTAAAGTGGACTCTCCCAGAAGAAACACAGCTCCTCCATTCTAAGACAAAATACAATTCTTGATTTGTTATAAATAAAAGAGGGAAAGAGAGTAAAATAAGCTGTCACACTCACTGTGTGGCTGTCTTTGCTGCTGTTCTGTGATCTGTTTGTTTTGCCTGACAGGCTTGTTTTCTGTCTGTCTCCGTTTGGTGGCTCACCATGAGCTTGGAAGCTGTGCGCAGAAATAAGTACCGGTACAATCATTATAACAACAGGTACGCCCGACGATTATATTAATATTACTATTACTGTCTCCAAGCAACAGCTGACTGTTCATAAATGTCAGTAGAGATAAGTGAAGTGAAACAGGTTACTCACCTAGTTTTCTTTTTGATCTGGTGCTGTCCCATGTAGCTCTTCTTTTTCCGAGGACCTGAGGTGCTCATGCTGAACAAACGGCACAGGTTTTAATGAACGCCTGAGTAAGTGGATGTAAATTAACATGATATAAATTTACCCTTGCAACAGGCTTATGAACTCAATTTAATGTTTTCAAAACAAAAGAAAGCAAACGCCATCACTGAAGTAATTATTTGAGTAGCTAAAAAAAACCATAACAATTTTTTTAGTTTGATAAACAAATCTCAAATCAAAAAGACCGCCCGAGCGCCACCCAGGTGTTTCACTAAAACAGTCCGACGGAATACAAGCTGTTCCAAAGCAAAGTTCCATTTAGCATCACTATTGCTGCTACTACTATCTATTCTACTTTGACTTTTAGTGAGAGGAATTTTTATTTTAACTACGCATATAGCAGTGAATAATGATTGTGTATATACAGTTGTACTTTAACTTCCTACTTTACTACTTCGTAGAAGTAAAAGTAATACATTCTAAACCTTACAGAACCTGACAATATATAAAAATAAATATATCCGTTACACATAAAATAGGTTCCATAGCTGTTCGTATATGTTACAGTCTATTATCAACTCATTATTAATTATTAAAATCAAATTGTTATTACACAAGTATTTCATTTTTGTAGCTATGTTTTATTCCTTGGCAAAATTAATTATGCTCCAGGGTATTTACTGAAAAACAAATTCCAAAAACTTACTCAGTGGTAAAATTTTCCAAATTAACCCGGAATTTGTTGCGTCTCTTATAAAGCGCTACTATTTTCGTTTCTTTTAATGTGTAAATAAAACAATATCATCATCTTCTTTTCCTATAATTTAAATATTTTAGATCTATTTAGTCTGATCCTGCTACAGTTAAAGTAAGTCTGCCTAATCAGTGGGGATGGATTAATTGCAGACCAAATATGACAGTTATTATATTTTGTTTTGCTTTGTTTTTACAGACAATAATAGGAGGTTAATCTAAATAAACATCGTCATTAGAACAGGTCATAAATCCTATTCATAAATATTAGTTTCCTAATTTTATGAAAAAGCGTCCAAGCTTCTTAAACTTCTGAAGTTAATAGCACAGATTAAATCACTGAAAACTGGGCTGCCAAACAATTACACAAATCAGATGATTATACAGATGATTATATCAGTGATATTTAGGACGGGTATGCCCTCTTAATAAGTCAAGGAACGACTGAGCAATTCTAAAATTGCTAAGCTTTTATAATATTTAAAGCTGAATATGCAATTCAGAACTTAAGATGACTATGATCTACTCTGTTTGCCACGAAAGTGAAATCTGTCGATCAGAGCCTTTACTCAAGTCTTCTTTCTTTCCCGTAAGTGCAAAGTTCAAATTCTGGGAGGAGCTATTTCCGTGGTTCAGAGAAATACTTAGGAAGTAGTGCCGAGATCCTCTGAACTCTGTTTACAACTCATATATAGAGTCACGGTTATGTTTGGCATGGTTATGAAGAAAAATACTTATTTTGATTCAAATCTTGATCCTCTGTGCAAAAATTGCTCAATGTGAATATTTCCTTTGTGAAATTTTTCAGGAGATAGATATTGTATGATTTAGTGACCATTTGTGGCTGATTGGTGAGCTTGTGTATGACTATATATTAGAAACAATAATTACCCCATACATGCCAAATTTATTTGCACATACGAATTTTTGTACATCTCTGTTCATATTTTCTCCCTCTAGGCCGATAAAAAAGTTTCCTCTATGTTAACTATTCTGCTTTCATATAGTCTGTAGTTATTTTTACTGACTGGGTTTGGACCACTGTGCTCTACAGTCACTGGACAGCAAAGGCAGATGCAGCATGCAGCATGCACCATGTTATTCAGTTAATGAAACACCAGCGGTTTGAGCTAGAGGAGATGTGGGCGGGGCTTAGAAATCTATCTCTGGCTGTATGGCGTGAGCGAGCGGCTAGTGGGCGCGCCCGCTGCGACGTTGCGGAGGCTTCAACATGGCGGAAGCCCTGACAACTCAGGAGCAGCTGGTAAGAGTCTCTTCGTGATTTTTTTCCTTTTTCTTCTTCTTGTAGTATTCATTGTGTACAGTCGTCATCCCAAGTTACTTCGCTGAAGGAGATTTTTTTTAAATCTGATTCTGTCGTGCGGTTATTTCTGGTAATGGAGCGGTGTAGTAAGCAGCCCTGGCCCGTTCACAAGCCTCCTTTCGACCGACTCCGGTGTGACTGACAGTAGTTAGCATGTGTGTTAGCGCGATGGCGTTTGCTAGTGGTGGAAGGTATCATTTTACCGGCAGTCTGCCTTGAATGCTCACTTCCTGATAACCAGGCATTATGTGGACCACATCGATATGTTCATGATTCTAAAGTAAACTAACTAGCCACCCTTAATTCTCTACAGCTGGCCCTACTCATAGAGCTTGTAGTCACTTAACAGCTATCGTTAGCTGCCCAGCTACCACATGTAACCCAGCCGCTAGCTAATGGCAGTGGCTATTGTTGACTTGCAGGGAATTTCCTAGACTGCTGTCTTACCGGTCTTTAAATAATCTTGGGCTGAGAGTTAAGGTTAAAAAAAAAGATAAACCGATTGTTGTCTTTAATTTTTATTATCATTTTACACCGTGACACAGTTAAGAATGAACAAAACCACGACTTTGGATGGGTGTTTTGCTACGAGTCAACGAACTAGCAATATCCCGTCTAACGGATTTACGGTGGACAATTCATAGAAATGATCCTCCGGTTCCTAGCACTGTTGTTGCAATCACTTTCTAGTAAAAGGGGTGGGCCTGAGATAAATGTCAAACATGAAATGTCATGCTGCGTTTCTGATTACAGCATTATAGTTCAGCTTCTGGCCTGATCGTCATCTACTTATGACAAGGTTAACGGATCAGTGAGCAAAGTTACAGGGCATACTTCGGATGCTCCCCAGATTTGCAGATCTTATTCGTTGATAGCTATAATCACTTTCGCGCACACAGTAATGTCTGTCAACTAACTGCCCGCACCACTTAACGTCTGTAGATTTAGGCTGCTCTTGTTTATTGTCGTCTTGGATTACATCTCAACCGAGGGAAAGCGATCATCCTGGTGTTAATGTTCCGTTATTGGGTACCAAGTTAATCATGGTAGTCATGTAATTCAAATATGCCCCCTAAATCATATGAGCCTTTCAATAGTTTTTTCCCACTTAACAATTTAGGCCCACAATGATAGTTTTCTTGATGTGTTACTACTTCATCAGTATATGTATTACTAGTCAAGACCTTGCATCATCTTGGGATATAATCAAGAGGGTGCCAAAAAATTGCACACATTTGACCAAATATTAGTACTGGGTTAGAAAATATTAAAGTCTCCATTCTGGATAATTTCCAGTATTCATCAATTATATAGTTATTTGTCACAATTCATCTATTTTGCACAAGAAAATATATAATCAGACGCAGTAAAAATACCAGAAAAACATTTTTGTTACTTATAGTTTCATTTATCAAACTGTTTTAAAAAATGGGGAAAATGCATAAATTTCTGTTAAATAAGGTAACAGACTCATGATGTGTTTAGTCACTCTCCAAAATCCCATGAGCCATTAAAAAAAAAAAAAAAACCCTGCACTGACATTTTCACATGGATACTGCCACATTTTGAATGTGAATCTCTTTTGTTTAGGCCTACAACTAATAACAAATTTGATTATGAGACAAGGTGCTTAAGAATTTGGATGGGTTACCACGTTTGCCAAAAAAAACCCACTGAAGAAACCTGGTATTTTGGATCATGCTTATAATGGATCTCCATTTCTTTGTCCTTATTTGTGCGCGTATATAAAGCGTCTTTGTGTATAGCTGAAAAGTTAATTGTTGTCCCCATTTTTATACTTTCCTCTTGGTGCCTTCAAATTTGGAGGATGGATGCGGAGTACTCGAAGCAAAACAAGCTGACTGTTGTCCCTTGGCACATGAGTGCTATTGTTGATAGTATCTTCCAGTAGCACACACTTCACATTATTTAATCTTGACAGAAATGTGCACTCTTCTTGTCATGCCAGCAAACATCCCCATGTTATCTTTAATATTTTATGGATATCTTTCAAAACCATAAAAAATGTAAAAGTTTTATACACAATTTGTCTTTATTATTTTCTTAACGTGTGCCCACCTTCTTCTGTGCCTCTTCAGGCTGTAGAGGAGTTCCTGAGTGAGGTGCGGAGCAGGGAGCAGCCTCACAGCGCTGGGCTCGTCTCCCAACCTACAGCTGTTAAGTTTCTTATGGCCCGCAAGTTTGACGTCTCCAGAGCCATCGATCTTTTCCAAGCATACAAGGTATGGCATTGTTTTAACTAGTGACAACGACATCTGTTTACATTCTGTCGCCACAAGAACAGCAGACTTAATTTGTCCTTTGAATAGCAATATAGTTCCAATTTTTCAGATAATCGATTTGGTAATAATTTCTTAAGTTGTGTGTAGATATAAAATATAATAATCCTTGAAAATAATCACAGGCTTGTTTGTAAATGCAGGAAATCTTTAAAATGAATAGAGTTAATGTCTTAAGGTATATGTATGTGTTGTTGTTTTAATTCACGGGTTATTACACCTCTCAATGGTAAACATTACAATATAATCCTAGTTATAACATGTAATTATTGATGCCTAAATAGTTATCTATTATCTGTTAAAGTTAGAAAAAAATCTGACCTGGAGTAGCACTCAAGCAGGGCACTCAGAGAGCTTTAGCACCACATGCAATATTTACTAATTAATGCACTTTCATACTGTATTTATTGTATTTCTTTTAATGCTTTTTACTTCTCACACACCTATGCATTACAATGCCCTGAACATACACATATAATCAGTGTGATTAAAAAATGTACTCTAAACTAATACATGCTAGCACCTGAGTGGAAATAAATTAGTTCTGTTCAAAAAAAAAACAAACAAAAAACCTCTTGAGTTGCAAGTTAGTAAACAGGTTTTTTTAACACAAATCTTAAATTGATTGTTTTCTTATACTGTAACGCGTTTTACACACAAAGTCATCTATAAGCTTATGACTTCCCCCTGCTCTCTTGTGTCTTCATGTATGAAAATTAGAACACAAGAATCAAAGAGGGCATAATCAATATCAACCCTGACGAGGAGCCCCTACGCTCTGAGCTTCTGAGTGGCAAATTTACAGTCCTGGTGAGTGATGAAGCAATAATAAGTCACTTAACAAAAAAGGAACTGCAGCTTATCATTTTGCATTAACACCCAAGAATACACAAAAAATTATGCAAGGTGGTGCCGATCATTAAAGAAGCGTTTTGTGTGTTTCTGTATGTGCATGTCACGGGGCTCATGTAAGCTTATTTTTGTATTTTTATGAATAGAAATGAAGTAAAGTTTTCATTTTCAAAAAATTCATTTGCACTGGTGTAAAATGGTGATCTGTTAATGTTTCTCTCAGCCTGGCCGTGACGCAAAAGGTGCTGCTGTAGCACTCTTCACCGCTAGACTTCATCGGCCAGACATCACCACCCATAAAGCTGTTCTCCAGGCCATCATCTACCAGCTGGACAAAGCCATAGAGAGGTAAAGTGTACCATACATAAACTGTTTCCTATGACACTTTATCATGTTATTTTGTTCTGGCACAACAGTTCATCCACTGTGCTCCGATGTTAATTCATGAAGATATAAATATCGATAAATAGGTTAATTATTAGTGTAACGTGAAAAGTCCCTTGTTGAAGACCAGGAGGAGGCACAAACACACTCTTAGGCGTTCACAAACTAGTCTGTTTAAAATGCTGATCTTAAACCCACATAAATGATAGGGTTGTATCAGGAAGAGCATCCGGCATAAAAATCTCTCGATCGGTTGGAAAAAAAGATCAGCTGGAAGTACCTTTTAGAAATATGAAATAACTAAGTGAAACACAGAAATCAGTTATAGTAGATCAAATGTGTATTTTTAAGCACATTTATTTTGCTCTTTAACTTTAAAATTCTTAATTTCTTTATAGTGTTCAAACTCAAAGGGATGGGCTCATATTTATTTACGACATGACCAACTCCAGTTATGGAAATTTTGACTATGAGCTCTGTGTCAAGATTCTCAATTTGCTCAAGGTAAATATATAAGGAGTATTTTTCTCATGTTGTGTTTGATGATCTTGGAATTCAAAAATGCTTTTAATCATTGTTTGTTTTGGATTTTTTAAATTCTCTCTTTGATGTTTTCATTTTGCAGGGAGCCTTTCCAGCTCGTCTAAAATGTGTCTTCATTGTGTCCTCACCTCTTTGGTTTCGGGCACCTTTCGCGGTTCTTCGGCTCTTTGTTCGCGAGAAGCTGAGAGAAAGGGTCTGTTTATTAGTTTCATCAAGGATTTTCATCATGTTTAAGATGTTTGTTGTTCATTATTTAATATTTACTTTCTTTCTTCTCCTCACCAGGTCTGCACAGTGAAAGCTCATGAGTTGGCAAGTCATATCCCAGTTTCCTCGCTTCCTGAACACCTGGGTGGGACATCCCAGTATAACCACGTGGCTTGGATTCAGTCCTGTGTTAACGTAAACACAAACATTGTTCAGGGTGACACAAAAGAACATGACACACATGACTGCGTGGGAAGCCTGTTGCGCTCTTATAGCTTAGAGAATAGCAACACAAGCGAAGATGCAACACTCTCCCACGCACATATAAATACACAAATAGGTCCTGAGATAGCTGTGGCTAACTCTAACTGCTATGATGACAGCAACGCAAACCCACACAACCACTGCGTTGTGGAGAGCAGGACTCGAGGCCAGGGCCAGAACCAACATAGTCCAAATTCTGCTGCAGACAGATCGCAAGTGAACCACCAACACTGGAACGGCTCAGCAGTGAGCGGAGCCAACATGGCTGTCATTGGCTCCAGCGCTAATGCTAACATTAATGGTAGTGGTTGCCCAGCTCCTCCCCAGTCAGACACACCCCCTGATACACCCCTCTCAAAGAAAACTGATGGGTCTGTGGTGAGTGGCGAAGACGGCGTAGCGGAGTATGAGGAGGGTGAGGAGGAAGGAGTACCTCCGTTGCCTCAGAAATCTCAGCCTCGTCCACCCCACCAACCTTCCTCACAATCCCCACCGCTGTCCTCATCTTGGGGTCCTGATGATGAGAACCACTGCATGGAGGTGTCTGTTCACATGCCAGAGCAGGGAGCCATGACAGTGCATGACCTGGTGGAGTATGTGAAGAGGAAGAAGAAGAGGGGGATCTATCAGGAGTATGAGGAGATCCGCAAGGAGCCACCTGCAGGCACCTTTGACTACTCTAAGTAAGATTTGTCAAACTCTTATATTTTGTGTGTCTGTCAGTCTGAATTAAATGCATATAACATCATCAATCCAGAGCTTCAGTTTGTCATGTAGCCTCACATTAGACTCATCTTTGCAGGAAATTGCCCAATCAGGTCAAGAACAGGTACAGTGATGTTCTCTGCCTCGACCAGTCACGAGTGCGACTGTGCCCGCTCTCTAATAATGAGGATGAGGTAATAATTCATCATTAGATGTTTTTCAGTCAATGAATTATGAGCAGTTACAGTGTCTGTTGTTAATACAATATTATTGTTGATCTCTGGGAATTTATTAGAGATTTATTATTGGCAACTGAAAGTATCTCATTAATTTAAGACATTGAATGTTGACCCAGTCTGTGTATTCAAAATGTTTTGAATACCAGTGTATCGGTGTGTGTTTTTAGACTGTGGTCTAAAGTTAGTTATTTACTACAAGTAAAGTTATGCACTTTTTTAAAACTGTAATGTGTAGTACCCTCTTACCTAAGGCAAAATAACCGAACAGTGAATCCCACTGCTGTGTTTTGCAGACATCAGATTACATTAATGCTAGTTTCATGGATGGGTACAAGAGGAGCAACACCTACATCGCTACTCAGGGTAAGAAGCTGTTCACATTAATTCCAGCTTTACTCTTTGTTGCTTGTAGTTTTGTATATTTTTATGATGTAACGAGATAATTCCTTGAACAGCTTTTATCTTTCAATTAATGTAATTCTAAGTGCTTTAACTGGAAAATTGCAGGACTCCTTCTGATATTTGTTTATTATGCTTTGGTCGTGATGTACGTCAGATGCCTCCCTAATGGGATTGTGAGATGGAATGGAGTGCAAAGATCCAAAGTGCTTCAACCCCTTTGAGCAATACTGTAGTTCTCCATACTGTGAAGAACTACAGTACCGATAACACTATGAATAGTACATGAGCTATTAGCGCTGTTGCACTTGGGGTTCTTTTATTGTTTTGTCTGATCTCTACTGACTGCGCCTGATCAGTCTTTCACTTTACTGACTTTCATTATTTTGGAATCTTAGCTGGCCAGATTGTCACATTTACCCTTTACATGCCAGCTTTGCTCCCACTCCTCACCTCTTTTAGTCTAGTTTCATCACCAGCAGTAATGTAAATTACCAAGCTGTTTTTATGGTTTGTGCTTGTCCGGACCTCCCAGTCCTTCATACTCAATCCATCAACAGCAGTTCTTCAGTACATAGCTGCTTAGCTCCTACAGCCGTGGTTCTACCTGTTCGACTCTCTGCCGCTATTATATTTCTACCTGGACATATCTCTGTCTGTCAGAGATCATTCATCCTGGATCCCAGCGGAAATTTCACGTTGACTGCTGGGAGATTTTAATATGGATATTGTCTATATGTATATTAAAATACAGCAGTATCTCTCAGTAGTCAGTGTAAAATTTCCCTATGGATAATATCATGTGACACCGATAAGGATAAGCAGAAGAGGATGGATAAAATGGATAATGTTCTCATGCTGGAATTTTTAAATTTTTACTGGGATAGCATTTGACTATCTTTTAATGAATATTTAACGCTATCTAAGACAAATGTACTATATGTCACTTCATTTTGAGGGCATTAAATAGTCTTTTGAGTGACACTGACAGCCTTCCCACCATAAACTCTTAACCTACCCCTGATGGTCTTCATGGACTTTTAGATGCCACTTTAGGTCCCTCTTCTGAATGGTCAGGAACATACTAACCTAGCTCTGCTGCCTCATCTGTACCCACCCTCTTACTGTAATTCATTAATGTCATTTATAAATACTAACATAGACAAGATTCACCAGCAGTTGATCACTAACACTTCCTGCAGTTTTCCTCCTCCTCTTCCCCTCACTTTTTTCCCTCTGTTGCTGGGTGTCATCCTTGACGGCACACTTTCTTTCCTACCTCACTACAGTAATGCCACTCAGTTATCTATCTCACAGCCAGTATTATTCCTAGGTAATGTTCCACATTGAATACTCTAACTTCGTTCTCTTTGGTCTTCCTATCAAGTCTGTCCATCAGCTGGTTCCAAACTCTACTGCTCATATCATAACCAGAACTCCTTCCATTAGTCATTTAATCAAACTTCATTGACTAAATCAGATTTAAATTTGTATAATATATATGTATAAGATTCTGCTTCTCACCTTTAAAGGATTCCATAAACTTGCTTTGCAGTGCATCTCCTATACTCTCAGATCCTGCCCTGTGCCTCTGTAACTCCCTCCCACCAGACATCTGTAATATTGACATTAATCCACTTTTAAATTTCCTCTCAAATCTGTAAAATAGTTTGATTGTCAGTGACACTTTCTTGGTTAACTTTTTTTTTTTTTTTTTTTTTATTTTTCCCC
>VUQR01035184.1:30586-41114 GCA_015108515.1 Hemichromis elongatus | reverse complement strand
TTTTAAAAGAACTAAAAATAACAGTGTTAACAAAAGATCAGGCGTAGACCAAAAGATTTATGGTATTGCTCACATCGATGCTCCATCTGGTGGCAGGTGGCTGCTTAACATTTAGGACATAGCAATTTACCAGCACTGGGTATCAATTCAAATGTTTACAATTAGATTATACTACCAGCACGTCTTGTACCGACTAGTAACACTAGGGATGATTAGTTGTCTAGTTGAATAGTTGCACACATCCCTAGTAAAGACACCATGCACCGATAACACAGCCCCCCACCCCCACCATTTTCCCATTTCCCTGTATGAACAACCACTGTGCAAATTCTATGTGCAAAGTGCCCAATTGTATATACATAATGCTATTTATTACATATTTCCTTTTTACTCTGGTTTGTATATTTGTACATTACGATTACTTTTACTTGATTAAACTCTTTCCTTCTGCTGAGCTGTAGTCTTCATGTTTTCTGTGATTGGTACAATTACCTGTTGCATTTATTTTTAGGTTTTAATCTGTTGTCTTGTGTCCAAAAGAAACCTTTTAATTGAATTCTTTTAAGTGTAACTTCTCGATATTCACCACTCATGTCTTTTCAGGCACATTCTGCACACTGGACATCTGCCTGTCCCAGCTGGAGGATGTTGGCACAGTAGATGTCTGTCAGACGGTGCGGCGGATGCGTACACAGAGGGCTTTCAGCATCCAGACCTGGGACCAGTACTATTTCTGTTACACAGCAATCATTGAGTATGCCCAGCGGAATGGGAAGCTGAGCCCAGTGCAGTGGTCTGACTCAGAGCTGGAGACTGACAGCGAGTGAGAGACATACGGAGGGTAATTGACTGTTCCATTCATCTAATCTAAGCAGAAGTCATATGAATGAGAGTGAGGAGAGGCATTTCTGAGTACATAAAGGAGATGACTCTTCAGCCATAACAGAGAAGAGGCACAAGATGGCAGACTCCCGCAGTTGCTCTTCCTTCTTGCCATGAGTTGATAAACTGAGAAGGCGAAGAGCTGGAGAAGAAAATCCAGTGCAGTGGAAACTCTGCATTTCATCATTGATGAGCAAGCTGGCCTGCCAATTTCCAAGCCCCCTTTTCAAAAATTTAGCAAACTACGGGGGGTTTGGCCTGCCCCGAACCGGTCTTGTTGACAAAAGCAGTGTACGAGTAGCATTTTTATATTGACTTGCACATGAGAAATGACAAACTTGAACTTTTCCCCTAAAAGCCCTCCAAACCAGAATCTTTGGTCCTTTTTGTATTTCTTGTTCCTTCTCAACTCTGAACAAATCTGTGACTTCAGATAAAATGTGCGGGGTATGAAAAGGTGAAACTTGAAAACATTTTTTTTTCATTCTTTTTTTTTTTTCTTAGAGGAAATGGTTCTCTTTGAGAGAGTGTTTGTGACAGATCAGCGTGTGAGCCATTTAGTCCATTTCCACGTTTTGTTTTGTTTTTGTTTTTGTTTTTGTTTGTTCTGTTTTTTTCCATGTTAATTTTTTCTATGGTGCATTTTCTATGTGAGTTTCATATTTGTGCATATGTAGACTAACTTTTAAAAGCCAAAGTCCTCAATCTGAATGCTTGGATGTACTCCTTACTGAGATATTATAGACTGAAGCCCATGTATATTCTTGTAACATACATTTATACGTTATTGTGCATAATAACAATTTCTAAAATAACAGCAAAAAAAGCCTTGTTTAATATAATTGACTTAACCTTGAGGAAAGAATTCCTGTGTAGCGAGCCAGGCTATGACAAAAATATAGAAGAGTTCTGGTTTTAAACTAATGTTGTATTTCAAATCTCTGATTTGTCAGGTCTAACATCATCTTTACTGTTGGAGTGTTCTGATTGGATGATCTTAAGTAATTTGGCCTTAACTTGATTCACTGCCTCGTCCTTCTAAGACCCTAAACCATACCTTTAAACTGTATGCTTTTATTTCCTCCCTTGTTCCTCCTCTTTTTCAATCTGACTCTTGACACCACAACTGTTGTTTGATACCTGAGGTATGCTCTCCCTCAGATAATTGTGCCTTCACGTTTTCCTTAGCTTAATGTCTCGCTAGTAAGTAACACCCAAACTAGTGCACTTGCATAAAACACGTTAACTTTGTGCCACACAGGACCCCCCCACATTTTGCCTATAAGTCCTGTACATAGCACACTATGTATAAATGACAAAGTAGTGAGTTATCTGGGAGTGAGCTTTGAGATGTGGCTACTCTTTTATCATTTGACCTCAGGGGGTGTTTTTGCCTAGTGTCAGAGATCTATTTCTGGGGTTGCCTCTGGTAAATTATCATTTACGGAAAAAATCTATATCAACTTTATTTTGTATTTTTTACTGTATTGTATCCTACTGTATTTATGTCTTTGTACAACTTCTACATTATTGAAAAAACGTGAATGTGGTACGACGCGACAAAGAAAAACAGACCAGTTATTGCATTTGATAAGCTGAACAAATCGAAGGAGGAGTGAACTATATATATTTTTCTTTGTTGTTCACAATGACATTGAGGTGGAAACTGTCACTTGCCATAGTATTTTCAGAACTGACTTGTATAAATGATGATTGTTCAAGTTTAGGACAATAAGGGGTTAGGAAGGGGTGGGGAAGGGAAGGGAGCAGGTAAGCTAACTTGTGTTTTTAGAGTTTATCATAGAAACAGTGGTGTTAACATCCAACTGTCTGGTCCCCTTATGCCAAGGACAAAGCAAAAACAAACACAAAACCTATTAAGAGAAGAAAATGGCAAAAAAAGACAAGTGGCTGCATTTCTGTTCATATAAATATATATATCTATATATTATTATTGGATAAAGTTTATCAGCATGGAAAGAGCCTTGAATGTTTTTGGGGTACTGGTGTCCAAACAATTTAGTAAAGACAGACATTTTTTTACATTTTTTTTTTTTTATTTAATTTTTTGTTTTGTTTGGTGAATGTGGACCTTGCATCCCTCAATGCCAAAGGCCTAGGCTCGATCTGAAAGTGTTTTCCTGTCACACATCCTCAACAGCCTACAAGCATGGGCTTAATGGTGCAGTCTTGCATCCACGGACACTGAAAGACCCTGGATCACCTTGGGAACATTGCTAATAAATATGTATAGCTACAAGATGGGAGAGTGGGTATGCAAGAGTTTTGATCCCAGTGCTACATTTAGTTTGTTTTGTAAGAAACTGAGAATGCAATGTGCATTTGTCACTGGTGTTCATTTAATGTCTCTTTTTGTGCTTGAAGTTCATGCGATTGAATTACAGCCTTTTACATGCTGTCAGCCCAGCTGTCCCATTAAAGCAATGGTCTTACTATCTTAAATGGATACAAAGCTAATGTGATCTCTCGGCTGAAAAAGAGTATTGCAAAGATTAAATGTGCAGTAAGAACATGTCCACCTTTTTCTCTTTCATTGAAATTGGAATTACAAAATTGCTTTCACATAAAGAAATGGGTAGATGGGATTTTCGAAGTATTAAGCATTCTGCTGACAGTCTGCAGACTCTGGTCTCCCTTTTGCACTAGTGCAGAAATGTAACAGTGTAAGTATTAGTTACTCTAGTACAAATGTAATGTACTCAAGTTCCCTCATACTTCTACTTCACACCTACATTACTTTTGACTCCACATTATTTGTTGGCTATGGTGTGGCACAGATATTTTAATTAAGGCATGTATCTGAGATTTAGGTTCTAAAATATGAGGCATAACTCTATATTAAAAATAAAAGTTGGATCCACGTCAATGCATTGGTACTAAAACCTTTTTTTAAATCGCGTAATGCCTGTTTCCAGTTAAACTTTTAAATCAACTGAGGTTTTGCAAAGTTACCAGAGATCCTGTGATCCAGTTTAAATATTTTCAGTGTTAGGCTTTGGAATCACAATTAGGCTTTAAGGATACTTTTTACACTGCCAGTTCAAAGCAGTATGATATAAAGCGATGGTTGATGATGTGACAACTAAGATAGTAAATTAGATGCCTAAACATGTGGAGAAAACACAAGAAAAAAAAATATGAGAACATACAAAATTACCTGGGACAACTATACAACTTCCACATGCTGCAAAAATAAAGTACAACTACCAAAACCTTATGCACAGAGATTAAGAACCCATCTTTACAAAAGTGAAAACGGTTATCACCACTAATTTAGTGTAAGCGTTTTGATGTAGCCATTATTATTTAGCATTGATAAAAGATTCAAAAAGAAAATCATGCTGAGCAAAATCTGCCAGTCGTATATAAATTTCTTACAGTTGATCGTGCCACAGCTGGCTCCTTATTTATCGAGACCACTAAACTCTGATGATATCAACCGGTGACAGACCTAAACCAGGAACAACTATTATAGAGTTAAAACATTTGATACAAAGCAGGTATTAATGAGAATTTTTTTTTATTAATGTTTCTTTACATTTTTATATGATATTCAATATATTCTTTGAGTTTATAATATTTATTTAATAAAAAAACAAAGCAGTAGAATACCAGAAGTTACAGAAACTTTATTAGGAATAAATATACAGGTAAACATTGAATGTGACTGGTCCACTTTAATGTTACACTGGAATGGAGATTTAAATATTGTGAGCATCCTATGAAAGAGCATGTGTGTTTGTCTGTGTGTTTTTGTGAGGATAAAAAAGTTTCAGGCATCCCAATATTAAAGCGTTTTTCAACAATAAGTTGACATCATCACAGAGCTGCTTGCTCCTTTACTTTCACAGCAGCATCACCTGCGTATGTGATTGTTTTGAAAAGACTTGGGGTGTGCTTTCTGGGAACGAGAGCAGGACGCACAGCAGACACTGCTGTAATATGAGTAAACACACAGTCTGGCTTGAACCACCACCATGCAGTTAGGATACTTATCACTGCATAATGGATCTGTGATGGAAAAGAGGGGAAAAAAGGGTAAAGAAATTTTAGATTATTGTATTTTCTGTCTGTTGTTTACTACACTCATCTGCTTGGAGCAACTACTAAACTGGGTAATCTTTGTAGAAGAGGGGGGACTAATATAATAATTTTACAAGACACAAAGACAAAAGAATCAAATTTACTCTATATGGACCACAAGCTCTTTTTGTTTGAGGCAGTTGGATCAGTATCGTCATCCTCTGAGCTTTCTGTGACGTAAGAGGTCTAACACTGACCATGCAGTTGAACTGCTGTCGTACAACACTCGGCATGCTTACCTATTTCAGCTAGACAAGGTTGTTCGTTGCATTCTTCTTGACTCTTTGGGATTAAGCTGGGATCACAGAGATCGCTTCGGACAATGTTATCAGCAAGACAATGGACCTCGCGCACCCGGAAGCCAGTATTACAGGTTCGTGAACACTGAGATCATAGGAAGAAGGACAGATTACACACAAACTAACCACTCTGTCACAAATCGGTTCCGTTTTTTTTTGTTTTGAGAAACTGAAAACATGAATTTTAATGGTCTCCTGTTGTCCTATGACAATAAATGTCAAAAAACAACTAAAAAACAAATAGAAATCTTGTCCTTGCAATTTTTAATTATGAAAAAGTCTCAGTAAAAATGTAGAGTAGTCTGTGACTTAGAGACATTAAATGAGACACGGTGATGCTGAAAGGAGTAGAGTTAGTGAAGATAGATGAGATTAAATGCTTTGGGCCAACCATCTAATCCAAAGGAGAGTATATAAGAGAGGTGAAGAAGAGAGGGCAGGCAGGGGGAGTGGGTAAAGATGAATGTCAGGGATGATTTGTGACAAAAGAATAGCTGCAAGGAAGGTCTACAAGATGGCAGTGAGACCAGATATGATCCATGCTTTGAAGATGATGGCAATGACAAAAAGGCATGAGGCCGAGGTTTAGGTGGAATAACTGATGATGGTCAGATTTCAATTGGGAATGAGCAGAATGGAAAGGATTAGAAATTATTATATTATAAGGGCAGGCCATGTTGAGGAGTTTGGATACTGAGATGGTTTGGATGTGTGCAGAGGAGGAAGAGTGGATATACTGGATAAAAAGATGTTGGAGTTGCCAGAACTGATTTAGACATTGGGTACACTTACCACACTCCACTCTGTAACATACCACTGGACACCACATGGCTTCAGTCTGCAGGGCTGAGCTGTGATTGGCTTCAAAAGACTGGAACATTTTAACTGGTCCACAACTTCCATTTGACCATCGCTGTTGAAAATGCAAGCCACACTTCGTGTCTGCGTACCATTCCCACACTCTGCAGAACACTTAAATTACCCACACACATAAGTGAGTCTTCAAATTGATGCTGTTTGCATAGTTTGCAATAATGCATGTGTATGTGTGAATTACCTGACTCCAAGGTCCTGTATACCATTCCAGACGATTTTGACATGGCCCTGAATCACATGATGTCACTTCTGGCGGGCGTTCCCCTTCACAGTTATCCAAAGGGAGATTTGTCACGTGATCTATCAGGCATACTACAGACCTGGTTCGACTGCCTCTACCACACTCTGCAGAGCACTAAAGAGAATCACACACACATTTCATTTTATTTTGGTACAATTTTGAAATTTCACATTATTTTATTTGCAAGTCCTGTCACAGTTTCCTCAAACACAACATCAAACACACACAGTTTCAATATTACCCGCTGGCTCCAGATAGAGGTAAACCAGCTGCGTGCACAGAGTCCCATATCACAGTTCTGTATAGAGTCTGGCTTCAGGTTCATGTTACACTCCTGATCATCATCCACATCGCCCTGGTTGCTCACACACACCACCTCCCTGGTGCGCTGGCCAACTCCACATGGTACTGAACACTGGAGGAGAAGATGAGAGCTCTAGTTCTGTTTCTCATGAAAATGACTGTGTTCCTTTTATTCATTGACCTGCAAATTTCTTTGCTCACGCTAACACAAAGTTTATAGCTAGATATACTTTGCTGGTTAGTGGTATTGCTTTTCTTTTCACTCCCTTGGGTCTCCAGTCTTTACAGCTTGTAAGATTTAATTGTTTCATATGCTCTCCTTCTCCTGATTGGTCCCTGCACCTGCACTTCAGCCTGCCTACCATCACTGCTGATTGAGTCAAAGCATTAGTCCTGTGCTCCAATCAGGCTCCAGCTAATTGCAACAGCTGGCTTAAAAGAGCAGCTGTGACTTTAGCTGTCAGACTCGTGTCCTGTGTTTTTGCTATTGTAACATGTTATTTGTTGGCTGGTATGTGTGTTAAAATTAAATGTATCTTATGAAGTCCTTTTTTTTGGGTGGGGGTTCTGTAAGTTAAATTATCATTTTGGTTGGTTTTCCTACTCTTGAGACTGGGCTAGGTATAGCCTAGAGTAGAAGAAACATTACTTCTACCACACTTGGATGGTTCTGGTTTTTTTTTCCTGTTCATTTCCATTTTTTCTGGTGTTTTGTGTTGTAAATCATTTTAACTGTGCCTCAGCGTTCTCCACGCTGGAGAGATGGGGAAGTAACACCAGTGGAGACTTGTCTGGATTACTTAAATACCTAAAGACTTCCCCCACGACTGATAAAATTACAGTCCTAATACTACAGCTGTTCATAAGTATTCATGAAATGAGTGTTTTCTCACAGGGCTCCACTCTGATTGTATATCCCACTGACTGCAGATCTTCAGCTGGCACGTAGATTGGGTCACTGGCATGTCAGATGACCCGCACAGCTCTGACATCACAGTAACTGAAGTTTCTGTCCCACTGGCATGAACGTTGGTGACTTGGCGGCAGATGACCTGGCGATGCTGGGTCCCAGGTCCACACTTTCTACTGCACTCTGACCACTCGCCTACATCCCAGCTGTTAGCCAAGTGAATAGAGAAATATTGTGCTTTATTGTTGATGCATAAGTTTACTAAAGACCTTCACCAAATTGTCTTTGTCCTAGCTCTGCCTTCATCGTGGCTGAGGGTTTCTTCCTGTTAAAAGGGATTTTTTCCTTACCACTGTTGCCAAGTGCTTGCTGATAGGGGGCTGGTTGTTGGGGTTTTCTCTTATATGACTATAAGATATTTATCTTACAATATAAAGTGCCATAAGGGGACTGTTGTTGCGATTCTGCCCTGTATAAATTTACATTTTGTGTGATCAATTCACTCCAGTCTTAAAGGTTACTCGTTAGTTTTTCTTTTTAGAGAAAAACTGATCATACAAAAGGCTGGAGGCCAAAATGTACTGCAAAAAGTCTCTACTTCTATTACTACTCATGTCTTGGTTTTATAATCCTCTGTTTCTGCCGCATTCCAAGTAAAAACATAAACATATATTTCACGATGACAGCTATCATGGATCACTGACACTGTGGGCAAAATATCTGACAGACCCACAACCAAACATAAAGTTAATGTCCTAACATCTTGGCAGCAGTGAAGCAGAGTGGTATTTACCGCACGACATGAAAAATGAAGCCACACCAAAGAGATTTAGTGCGACTTACTGGCTGACGTACGACTAGGACGTGTGCAAGTGACCAGGGTTCACCCCCAGAGTCACAGCACCATGTGGAAGTAATGCTGTGTGCGTCATGTGTAGTTTATATGTAGCCCAGTCTGTGCATTTGCCACATCTAACAGAATAGGACATCAGGTGTCTGTAGGTGTTGCTCACTATGCAGGACAGGGCTGTATGTTGCAGTCTTCTTCCCACTTTGTTGTTTCAATGGCACGGTGACAAAAGTCAGCGGGAACAGCCGTCTGGGAATCCTTCGCAACACACTCCCAGACCACCTGACGCCTGCCTGGCAAAGACATAGACAAACAACAAATAAATAGGAGAGTGAAATATATATGTGTGCTTATGCACAGTAATGTAGAAGCCCATTATTGTAGAGACTGTTTCAGTTAGTGACTTGATTTTTTTAAATCATAATTTAGTGGCTCTATGTTGAAGTGGTTTACACATTTACCAAACAAGTGAAGTTCCCTGGTTTGATCCTAAGAGGACCTTATAAGACCATCTGATGTTAAAAACAACAACAACAAAAAACAAAATGAAAAAAAATTGCCAAATCAGGCATGCAGAGCTACCCACTGTGGCCATCTTCGATTGTGTGAGCTATTATTATATGCTTTTGTTTTCCTTACAACTAGCTATCTCCCGATAGCCCCTAGGTGTAGATCTGTTAGTGCTATCAGATTAAGATTTGGTAACTATGAAGTAACTCTCACCAGTGCCACAGGTTGTGCTGCATTCTGTGTGTGCGGTTTTCATCCAGGTGTAGGTGACGTGAGGGTCAGAGGGAACCTGGTTGGGATGCGGTGCCTCCTTCTTGATGCTTTGTTTGGTGTTGCCATCATCTGGGTAGGAGAAATCTACTGTAACTGAAAGTTAGAATTTTAGAGGTTCCATGTGCCAGAGAAGAAGTGGGATAGCTTAAAATGTAATATAGCTTAAAATGTAATATAACTTAAAATGTAATAAGTACAACCATAGGGCTGCCACATTGGTGATTTTAATACGGCTACTAAGATCTGTTTTCATGACTGTGTGAGTTTGTATGTAGGCTATCATAGTGAACAAACACTAGACTAAAAACTAAAGCTAGCTGTGAAGAAAACATTTTATTTGAGTAAAATAAAAATAAAAACTGGATGCTAAAAAAAGATGTAAAAAGACTCTGTAGTTGCAAAACTAACTAAAACCAAATTTTGAAAAATGTACAGATGTACAGAAAATGACCTTATTCTTAGTTTTAAATGGTTCGACTGTCAAACCAACAAGGGTGAGGAGGCATTACTGCAAACAGTTAGGTCCATAAATATTTATAAAATGAAACAATGCTGGTAATTTTGCCCCTGTACATTGCCACAGTGGGTTTTAAATCAAACAAGATGTGAATAAATGCAGGCTTTCAGTTTTGGTTCACGGAGTTTAAGAAAATATTGCATCAACTGTTCAGGAATTACAGACATTTTGATACCCTGTCACATTTTCAGAGGATCCAAATAATATTAGGAAATTTGACTGAGAAGCAGTTTCATTGCCAGGTGAGGCCTGAGGCCAAATCTGGAATAAGTGACAGCTTATCTTGTCTCAGTGTGTGGCAAAGGGCATTTTGCCAGGAGAAATTTTGACCTGTATCAAATATGTCATTAAATTCCTAATCAAATGATCAACAGTTTTGCTGAAAATGATATGAAATGGTGTCACCCTGCAGTGAGATCTTAACTAAACACAAAGAAAAGCCAAAAAGGGGCAAATGCTGTATGTTATACTCCCTGAGGGTAAACCACAGTCCTGATAATGAGATACTGACACTGTGGCCATAGAGAGTAACTCAAATACAGTTTGTGTGCTTATGCATGTTAGTGAGTTTACTCACCCAGTGGGAGAACAGCAGAAGGTGTACCTGGCTCAGGAGCTAGGTATCGGTTTAAAGGCATGCTGTATTCATATTGCACAGCAGGAAATGGTTGTTGGTAAATCAGCTGTAAAAAAGAAAGAGAGAAAGATGAATGACATCCGATTAGTATTTTTTTTTATACTATTTGTCTTTCTAAATCCTAAT
>VUQR01035184.1:20350-30566 GCA_015108515.1 Hemichromis elongatus | reverse complement strand
TGTAAATCCTAATAGGACTTATTGGAAGGTTATTTATTTGCTACTTTTAATTCTGATAATTTGTAGGTCATATACAGAGACTAAATTTGCACTTTTATAACCTTTAATCTCATAATAACTTTTTTTACTTTTCAAGGGCAACTTTGTCAGAAGTGTGTGTTTTCATTTTGCATCTTACATATACGTGCAGGTCCTCACTCAGCGGCCCCAGTGCAGTGATGGACTCTCCATTGCGAGACCGGATCTCATTGGGTCGTCGATATGTCAGATACGTTCCCAGAGCAGCGTAGATTCCGGGTCTATTAATTATCCAATTTCCATTGATGATGGAGACACCGCGTTGGCTGAACAGTGCTGGAAAATCCCCACGATTGTTTACTGCATCGGTGCTTGTCATTCTGGAAATGCTTGTGTTGTTAGATATGGTTATATGTGTGTGTGTTTGCGTGTGTGTACCCAGATAATTTTGGCTCTTTTTGGTCTCCTGGATGCTGATGTTGCATGCTCCTGCAGGAATCTCAGCAATCTTATGGTAGCCAACGTGAAGGAAAGTCCGAGAAAAATTCCCCTTCACCACCTCAAACTGCTGCCAACACATACATTGGCACATGTTTTATGCACACAAAGCCACAACACTGCAGACACTGTCTGCTTACTCTCTTTACCATAGTTTCAGCATCACCCGTATTATTTTCAACAGTATAATCGCAGATTCTGCTGGATCACATTGCTGTTCTTTTTCTCTCATTTTCACTCACGAATCTTGCTCTCCCTCCCTCTTGCTGGAAATCCCATAGCTAACTCGATCCAACAGTTGGTTTAAATTGGGGAACCTTTCTGGTCTTCCTCTCCAAACCTCCTCAGTGCTGATTTCCATTTTGCAAATGAATTTGGCTCATCTGCTCCGTTCCTGTCATCTCATTTTTAATGTTTTCTCTGGCTCTTTGCTTTGTATTTACAGTTTGATATAACTCAGTCTGTTAGTAATTACTCAGCCTGAGTGGCACAAACAGAGATGAGCTAAAACTAACTGGTGGTCTGCTGTGCAGGACCCCCACCCCGCCGACCCTAAGCTCACATTTAATTTGAGCTTACCTCCAGAGGGTACGAGCCTACTGCATTATCCCAAAGAAGAGCATCTGTGGCTGGGGAGAGAAGACAGATCAAGTGGAGCAGAGCCAGAAGTCGACCCTGCCCCAGATAGCAGGGCTGCTGCCACAATCCAGCCATGAAGAGACTGAGAAAGGAGGACAATCTCACACACTTACATACACACATCTGTAATGAGGGGAGTGTGTGTTTGAGAGTTGGGGTTGGCTTAAGGGGTGGGAGGGAAAATGGACAGTTTGGGAAGGATGTAAGTAGAAGTGCTTAGAGAAAAGTTACAAATGAAAGTGTCCTTTTAAGTTGATTTCACCTCCATTTAACTCCTCGGTATGAATTCTGTGACAGCTCATGGAGAGTGTGTGTGACTCCTGTGGTGTATCCTAAAGCTTGTCCAAAGACAATATCTCTCCCTTTGAATCCTCATGCAGGATTGTGGGGCTTTGGAGACACATACTTCTTGCCTCTCCACCCACTTTGGGTTTTTTGCTGTATTAGGCTTGCTATGTTTTGAATTATTGTTTTTATTATATTTTTGTGATGATGAGAAACACCTTTAGAAATTTGGGGGGGAAAACATCAAAAACCCACAGCAAACTACTAGAGGATGGACTGAAAATCAAACACACACACACACACACTGGGTGGCACTGTTTCCTGGTGATTTGAATTCCCTGAATAAATGATTCACACGCATTATTTTGCCATCTTATCATGACTCAGTTTGTTACCATGTCAGTTAATGATCTTTTATGATGACTTTTAACATTACTGTAAGTTCGCTGGCCTGCATTCAAAGCCCCACTGTCTCTCATTCCCAAGGTCTTCAGTTTGAGAGTTTTGGCTAATATTTTGGAAGGACATGAATGATTTGGAGGAGTGCAAACACATATGGGTGTAATATATTACCTTGGCTGAATGTTTTAGTTCTGGGGAGAGGACTGTTTTTGCCCCGTAAACACACAATGCAGTGAGGTTTGCCTAGTTCCACTATTTCATGTTCTGTAGAGAGGAGCAATGAGAGTCAGGTCTATCAAAACCGATGACACAGAGCCACTCCGGGAGGTAGGGGGCAGATAAAAGATGTTTTACCTGTCTTGCTGAATGGAGTGACAACATTTCAGACCTGAGTTTTTTACTTTTTTTCCCCCACAGACTGTCCTTCGATTGACCCTGCAGCTGTTCACAACATGGGTGTGAAATTGCCAGGATCAGAACTTTCCCAACTTCTCTTAGAGCTCTGTTCTTTGTAATTGTGTGTGCGCTTGTGTTTATGTGTGGACTCTAAAAAGATATATGAGACACATATGTGTGGATAAAGTGCTGTGATGCAATGTCTGTTGTACACAGCCAATCGAACCACTGTTTAAAGAACGAAAATCTGACTGTTATTCTGCAAAGCAGAATACACATGCATACACATGTTGTACATCTAAAAACGGACATAGATGCCTCTCTTTTGCTTTACTCAACCCTCTCTGGCAACCATCCAGAGCCTAAGACGCCAGTCCCCTGCAGTGAACACCCAGCAGCCATGGACTAATGACACAGGCATTCTGGGAACCTCCCAGAATCTGTCAGGGAATACTAGATGTACAAGACAGGAGCTGTCAGGACCACAACGTCTGTTTTCAGTTGTGACACCTTTATAGCTGCTACAGTATGTCTCATTACATGGTCGCTGGAGGTGGTGCAGCAGTATAGAGGTAAATATGTATGGAGGTAAATATCTTGAGAGCTGTTAGAATCTCACATTTAATTCTACAAGCTCTCACATTTTGCAACATGTTTACCTTCATACAGCAGCTCCTTAACAGGTTGAATGACAGCACACACAAGCATACATCCATAAACAAACGCAGGACACGGATGCACAACCTGCACATTACACACATCCTGCTAACATGATGTTTGTCATTGTTTTTAAATGTTCCGGTGTAATCACACCAGGATTTAGTTCATGACATTTAGTTGCCTGACTGCTATGATTATGTACTGATGCTTATATATGAAACTTTGCTGGCTGGACATGGCCTTGGCAGTCCCGGGCTGTCTGTTAAAACCATTTACCGTAACAAAATTTGCTCTCAACAGCATTATAACCTTTTTTTTTTAATTCTGTGAATTGTATCTTATAAAAGGACCCAGCGGGGGGAACACCCTGTGCCTTGCAGTATGTTACAATACATTCAAAATATGTTTAAATGTGCAGTAAAACTATGATCTCATGCAGATTTTGGAATGGCTGAGATCTGTAAAAAAAAATATGGCCTCCAACAGTCCCCACTTTGCTTTTGCTTTCCAGACAATCAACCGTATGTAACTATTTAAAATATGTTTTCGTCGGTGTGTAATTGATTGTGTATATGTGTGTGTCTATGCTGACCACAATGACCAAAAAGTACAAACCATACAAAGACAAAATGGTGAAAGACATTGGAGATTTCGTTCTTTTAAAACCTCATACTGGTCTCCATTTTCCTCTGTTTTCCACTTTCCACCCCTGCTCGCTCCTCTCTCTTTTCTTCTTTTCACTCTCCCATCTCCTCACACTCACTTTCTCCTCTGTTTGCTTCCAACTGTGGTTATTTGATGTGCTCTGTCCCATCCTGTCCAGCTGCTGCACAGACCAAATGAGTGGTTCTGTCATCCTGCTGACACCTGGACATCCCCTAACCACAGATTACTTCTCTAACAACCTACTCATTTTCTAACAACCACGAGATACAGAGGATGGTCACTGATCAATCACTCAGTTGCTCTGTGGTTGTCCCCTTACAATTAAACTAATCAGGGAAAATAATCAGGGGGAAAATACCTTTATACATCATCTGCAGTGAAAATGCTTGCATCACAAGTGGTAGAAAGAATACAGGGTTCTGTTAAAATGCATTTATAGCTCACCTCTCACCTGTTACTAATTACAGACTTAAGACAGGCACAGTTGAAGACACCTCTTCTGACACCTCAAATACACCTCCTTGGTCAGAAACTGCAATCACATACCTATGGGGTCATACACATAATGCTTTCCTACCTGTAGGTTGTAACATACCTGTATATGAAAGTATGATTACCAGTATCCGTCCACAGTATCTTGGTGCTCTTTGAGTGTAAATACTTATACATAAAATACAAATATTTACTACTGGAGGTAATGGGAAGCTCAGGAGGTTTTCTTTCTATTTCTTTTTCCATATGGGAATAATAGATGAACATATTTGGCAGCATAGTGATGCAGTAGTTAAAACGTTGGCCTTGCAGCAAGTAGTGTCTGGGGGTGAATCTGCTGGTTGGCTGGGGCTGGGAAATTGTGATGAATGGCAACCTGTCCAAAATGGACCCTGTATCTTACCCAGTGTAGGCTCATAGGTTGACCAATGAGAATAGGTTGCTTTCTGTGATAGTTTATATTATACTACATTATGTAGACAATCAGATGTCACTTTTAACAGAATGCACTGGCAGATGAAGGCAAACTGGCAGAAGTAAAGTGCCATACACTGGACAATGTTCCGGTCCTGGGATTTATGTGGATGCTACTTAAACATTGTGGTAGATCCTTCCATTGTTGCAGAAGACTTCCGCACTTTTCTCTGCCTCTCTGGAAAAAAAAAAAAAAAAACAATGTTTAGGAATGATTTGAGTAACATAACAAATTGAAGTTGTTGACTTGTCCTCAATTCCCTAAAATTCAGTCCGAGTACCATCCATGGAGACACTATCTTGCAATTTTTTAACTAACATCTTGTGCCTGACAACACAGAATGCTTTCAGAGGACTTGGAGACTGCATGCCTCAATAGGTCAGGCCTGTTTTGGCAGCAAACGCAGGACCTACACAGTAGTAGGGAAAAGAGATTTCAATGTTACAGGGATCAGTGTATGCATACCAAAGCAAATGAATGATTTCTGACTGGATGGGAGGTGTGTATTAACTTGTGGCTTGTTGAACTACTGAACTGTGTAAAGCCCAACAGAATGGCATTAACCCATGCCGGGATTCAGAGATCTTCTCCTGGTGAAGATCTGTACATGTATCTGACCAGACCAGTGCCATTATATGTACTCCAATCTTTAACCGTATTTGACCAGTAGTTGTTGTTTTTGTATGTGGCGAGAATATATTTTATTGCTTTTAGAGGCAAATAAGTTTGCTTTTACCTTCTTATAGGTTTGGAAGTTAAAACAGAAATACATACATATACGTTTAGCAAATAAAATATACATGCACATAAATAATAAAACACAAGTTTCCAAGCAGAACATGCATTGTAACAAGATGATCAATGATGACCAATTCTTTTAACCTGTAAGTGATTGTAATGTTGTGTCTGCCTGGTAAAGTAAACCAGATACCTCTGACGTCAGAGGAGTGGGATTAACAATCCGGTGACCCGGTGCAGAGACACAACCTAGAGGGCAATGACATCAAAGTAGTAGCTATGACTGTAGACTTCAAGATGACTTCAGATCCACCAGACCCCATCATCAAGAACGCGCAACAGAGGATGTGGCAGCTAAAGAAATTCCACCTATTAAGGTCAGTGACTGTGCACTTCAATTTCCCTACTTCACCTCCTCCCTCACCATCTAATATGGTGCTGCCAAAGCTAAAGACCCATTTCAGTGTTTGATCTCCCAATATAACACATATAAATTCCACGCTCGACTGTGGTCGTTTGTGTAAAAGAAGAAGCAAAAACCCAACAACTTGGCAATTAACGTAATTCTGATTCTGAAGCAGTCTGTAGGGTGAGAACAAAGTTGAACCAACAGCGCCTTTTGTTTTACAGCTGCACTACTCTATTTTCAGCGCAGGGGGGAAGCACGAAGCACAAACCGGAAGCAGGAAATGTAGTCACGTTAACGTGCGAAATTCAAACTTCTGTAACAAAACATCGGTCTGCTGGAGGGCTTTACCGTGTGGTTAACTGACGCTGCCGTCTTCCTCTGTTTTCGTTCAGGTAAATTCAGAATATGATTGAACTGATTTAGTTCAATGAAGGTTTATTGTTGTTACTTTTACCAACCGCAAGCTGTATTAATGATTTTTGTTGGCTACAGTTATGCATTAGTTGACATTAAGCTAGCTGATCAGTCAGAAACGGACAACGAGTGAGTGTTTAACTTAGATATTTTTCCGTGTATTTTGCCATTTTAAAGCGTTTTCCTCTCCATAGGAAGGTTTACTATCGTGCTGCCGGAGCAGGGAAAATGCCGATAGAAAGGACGGAGCATCGCGGAGCGGACGAGCTCCAAAGATATTATGAGATTTATGAGACTATCGGCTCAGGTAATGCAAGAGTTCATGGATGCATTTAAGAAGAAAACTGCTATCTGCATTATATCCTCTCTGAACTCCGTGTCTGTGGGGTTTTTTTTCCTTTCTTTTTTCTCCAGGAGGTTTCGCTAAAGTCAAGCTGGGTCGACACATCTTGACAGGAGAGAAGGTTGCCATAAAAATAATGAATAAAAAGGAACTTGGGGTAAGAAATCAAACCGGTAATGGAAAAATAGGGCAGTCAAACACAAAAATACAGATCTGTGTATAAAATGGCAGAAACATTTATCATAAGTTGTAACATTCAAAAGTGAGGCAGCCTAGTGGTACCCTGGTGCTATTAGTCTATACTTGTAAGAGTTCAGTCTTTATTTAGATCTAATAGTAAAACCGAGTGGCAGGCAGTAAGCAGATAAAAGATTAAATATTTGGAAATATGTACCAGTTAAACTCCTATTAAAAAGTTCCATCATACTGGGACATTTTGATATTTGTTAAGACTGGTGATTGTAACCAGTCTTAACAAATATCAGCTTATTTGCCCTCATATTTTACACTCAGTGATTTGAGTGTAAAAGTGGGAGAGCAATCACTTTCTGACAGCAGAGTATGAGCTTCAAAAACCGATCAGGGGGAGTACTACAAAGCAAGATTAACCGTTCATCGTTGTCGAACACGAGGACAATGCTGGACAATGCCGCCCGCCCACTCCGTGACAGGCTGGCCAGTCAGTGAGAGACTGAGATTAC
Organism: Hemichromis elongatus; assembly: GCA_015108515.1. Taxonomy (NCBI): domain Eukaryota; kingdom Metazoa; phylum Chordata; class Actinopteri; order Cichliformes; family Cichlidae; genus Hemichromis; species Hemichromis elongatus. Next base: position 23,430 of record VUQR01035184.1, on the reverse strand, counting down.
TTGAATGCACCGCTGAACGAACGACACAGGAAATCATTCCTGCCTGTAAAACCCCTCCGTCGAATGCACAGTACACACTGCAATAGTTACACCCTTTTTGCACATTCTTTACAAAAAATGTTTTAGAGTGAAATCTCAATCATATTTAATTTCTGTAATGTTCTGGATATTTATAATTGAGCTATTTGTATATGTTGGAGCTATTTGCTTTATTTTGTAACTGTAATATATTGGATATTTAATTTAGTTCAGTATATTACTGTTCTTGTTGTCTAGGAGCAACACTAATCACATAAGTTCCTTAGGTATTATTAAAGTATTCTGATTATCTTCATTTCACAGTTTACTTTTTGACACTAATGCAATCTCAGCCACTATAACACAGATCAGGAATTTATCGGCTGCATTTGTTTGCTGTTTATCAGCAATATTAGCTGTTTAGCCAATAACATTAATTTCATAGTTGTCTGACAACAAATTGGTGATTTCCCATTGCACCAAGCAGTCAAATAAACTTGTGTTTTGATCAAAGTGACTTTTTTTTGTTATTGTTTTTCTCTAAATGTCTGTACCACTTTCACTGGTCTTTTTGTTTAGGTGCATGCAAGTCAATTAATCACCACACATCATTTATAAAGTTTACCAACTGAAATCTGGTACATTTCAGAGCCTATGTGCTGGAACTCCAATTCAATTTTCTGGAGGACTAATGATTGTGGCCTAACTATTATGTTTGCTCAAGCAGTCATTTGTTTACAATAAGAGTGAGAAGGCCTCGCCCTGAGTTGACACTTTTGATCCAGGCCCTGGCATTTGTCCTGTTACCTTCCAAGGAAGCTTTTCTAACTCCTAGCTTTCCTGTATTTGCAAACTAGACCTTGTCTAGAACAAGATGTTTCAGAAAATATTATTATGGGATTGGTTCTTCTGAAATCACTCAGTATTTTTGCTTCACTATATTTCGCACCCCTTGCTCATTTTCAAAAAGGCAGAACAACCAAAGGATGAGGAATGTTTTTTTTAAAAAAAGAAAGTATACAGTGCAGTAAACACGGTGATTCAGTGGTTATATGTATAAATAATTCAAAAGAAATTTCCATGTCTCACCTAGGATGATCTACCCCGTGTGAAGGTGGAGATTGAAGCCATGAAGAACCTGAGTCACCAACACATCTGTCGACTGTATCAGGTCATAGAGACCTCCACCCAGATATTTATGGTGTTGGAGGTGAGGGCATAAGCAGTGTGTTATGTGAGAGGGAATATAAGATTAATATTAATTTCTGGGGTTCTCCTGTCCTCCCAGATTATAATAATAATCATACATAAAACTATGTTATCATCATTAATGTATTTTAAGTGATATTTACTTTTTTGCTTATCAAATGACCTAAAATAATGTGAAAAGCAAAATATTTCTTTTCGCTAAGGCAACACAGTTTCTTTGATGCAGCTATATGTAGGCTAGTTGTGCTAATTATCCCCAAAACCCACTTTGAACCAGAACAAATCCTGCATTCTTTCTTTCTTCTTTCCCCCCCTCTTTCATTTTATTTTCAGTACTGCCCTGGTGGGGAGCTCTTTGACTACATCATAGCTAAGGACCGCCTGTCTGAGGAGGAAACCAGAGTGTTTTTTAGGCAAATTGTGTCTGCGCTGGCGTATGTCCACAGCCAAGGATACGCACACAGAGACCTAAAACCGGTAAAAACACAAAAACAGCCACCAAAAAGTGTCATCGATCAGTTGTGGCCGTAATATGAATCTCAATGTTTTTCTGTTTGAACTCTAGGAAAACTTACTGATTGATGAAGATCAGAACTTGAAGCTTATAGACTTTGGCTTGTGTGCCAAACCTAAGGTATATTACTAAATTTCTTTTCCCAGTCTGCGTGTGTTCCTGTATCATAAATATTTAGAATCAGGGTGAGGAAAAACTCTTTTAAGGCATTTGCATTCGTTTTGCAGTTTACCAAGGTGGTACTCCATTGTGCAAACTAGTTCCATGCATAACACACTACACTGGTGCATGATTGCCAGGCATATCATTTTCCCATCGTATTGAACACAGAAAAACCACCCAGGATCCTAAATATCTTTCTGAAAGGTTTTTTGTGAGTTTGGATTTTTTAGCTACTCAGGAAAGTGTAGTAGTAAGTTATGCATTAGGCTGTATCCTTATATTTATGGATGCTGCAATGAGGAAAAACCACCTCTAAGGAAAAACATCCTATTTTTCAGAAGCACAGGAAGTAAAACTGTTGTACGGCACATCATAACTACAATTTCGACATGTGTATGCATGCTGTACTCGATGCTGTGTATAATCATGACCTAAATATGATGTGGTTGCCTCTCGTAGGGAGGGTTGGGGTATGAGCTGATGACCTGCTGTGGGAGCCCTGCTTACGCTGCTCCTGAACTTATCCAGGGAAAAGCGTATATTGGATCAGAGGTATGACATGTTCTTCAGTAAATAAAACTTTTAGAAACGCTGGGGTTTTAATTCAAAAATTTCTAAAGTCGCAGTATTTGCATTTGGCTTTCACCAAGATTTATGAATACCTGCCTGTTCCACGGTTCGGGTTTTTCATGGTGTCCTGATCACATTCGCTGGCGTGCGATTCAGCGCAACTGAGCTGTGAAATGTTATCTGTAACGCATGAAGCTGAAATGCCGCTGTGTGGTGTGTAACCCCCCCCCAGGCTGATGTATGGAGTATGGGAGTACTGCTGTTCGCTCTGCTCTGTGGACACCTGCCCTTTGATGATGACAACTGCATGATCCTCTACAGGAAGATTACAGTAAGAGCACTCATTTTTATTTTTATTTTCAGTTCCAGGTGCTGCTCCTCAATTTTTGTGGGCATTCAAGGAAACTCACAGCAAGTTGTTGTCTTATCATTATTATTTTTTTCATCTGTTTTATGATGTCTTCTTTATTTTCAGAGGGGTACATATGATAACCCAAAGTGGCTCTCTCCAGGTAGTATCCTCCTCCTCAACCAAATGTTACAGGTCAGTCAGTTTATTTGCTCTTGTCTTTGTATATCTGTCACCCTCTCACACTGCGATATGTAT
>VUQR01035184.1:6553-17163 GCA_015108515.1 Hemichromis elongatus | reverse complement strand
CCCCGTTTCCCCCCCTCCCCCCCCCCCCCCCCCCCCACACATACACACACTGAGTGGTCTATGCGTGTCTGTCCCTAGGCGTGTGCTGTGACAGGTGTAGCTGTCTCTTTCCTTTGCTCACTGTCCCACGTGGGCTGTAGTGACATGTGTTCTCTTGCCACTAAAGCCTAGCTCTCTCTTGTGTGTGCGTGTGTGTCAAAATCGTTATTCCTTTGTGTTTACAACTGCAATGTCAAAGCCAGCCAGTTCGATGCATAAGAGCACAGGGCTGTTACCTAAACGTTTTTAAATTTATTCTCATTCCAAGCACCATTCCCTGTTGAGTGACCTTGGGGTTTGGGAAAAAACAAACCTTTATCCATGTTGTGTTAGCAGTATGCTTTATTTTTGTGTTGTCTTTAATCAGCTCTTGATTTAAACTAGAGTTCCTGAGTGACAGTGAGTGAAACATTCAAACCCAAAGCTGATATACTTTTCAGGAGCTTCATGGTTATATCAGATATATCACATATTTATAGTTATTTTGCTGTGGTCTTTATTGGTGTCACTAAGCACAATAAAACAGGGTATTCTTTAGGGTAGCCTACCAAATGAGCATTCAGTGTTTCTTGCTTTCTCAGTCAGATCCACCAATATGGTTAGGCTTAAGAGAAGATGTCAGATTAGAAGTTCTGTATTTGCAAGTTAGTAAGTTTTCAACTTCCTTACTGCACTTTTGTGTTTGCTTGTTTGATTCTGGTAGGTGGAGACGGCTCAACCAGAGAGCACAAGAAGAGAGCAGCTGAGAACAAGGATCCTGCAAACGTAGAAATCATAGCCTTCAGTCCAGAGCGAAGGTGAGTGAAGGTTTAGCATTTATTCTTTATTTTTATTAATAAGAATGGGACATAAATGTGTTCCTGAGTCCTTGAAACCAGTAACATGTAAGCCAATGGGAAGGGCAGTTCTGGATTCCTGAGCTAAAGTGAGGCTTTTTTTTTGTGTGTGTGTTCTTAAGGTCCAGGTCACTGGACATGGCTGTCACAGGGGACAGTGGGAAGAAGAAACGAGGGGGAAAGATGTTTGGTTCCCTGGAGAGAGGTCTGGATAAGGTGATAACTATGCTGACGCCAAACAAGCGACGAGCTCTGCGGGAGGGTCCACGTAAGATTAAGGTATAAGAAAGCCGAAAAAACAAAGCAGATCCTTCATCCGTAACACCTGTACAGAAAGATGTAAATACTGATTTTACTAAATAGGTGTTTTTGGTTTTTTTTTCTACACATCTCTGCACAGTTGAAAAGCATGTTTATTTTTCTGTCAGACAAATTAAAAGACAATTGACAGCAGAATGATAGCAATTCTGATCAGGCTGTTTTCCACTAGGCACAATACAACGTGACTCTGACCAGTCAGACCAATCCAGACCAGGTGCTTAACCAGATCCTCTCCATCCTGCCGGAGAAAAACATCGACTTCACCCAGAAAGGGTAAGAATTCACATTACCTCCCTGTCTTCTGACTGGCTTGCTCACACTTGGACCAAATTTTAATGTTTTCACATTGTTTCCATCGTCTTTCCTCCAGGTATACTCTGAAGTGTCAAACCTGGGGTGACTTTGGGAAGGTGACAATGGCGTTTGAACTGGAGGTGTGCTTGCTGCAAAGGCCAGAAGTTGTCGGGGTCCGCCGCCAGAGGCTGAAGGGAGACGCTTGGGTATATAAACATCTGGTGGAGGACATTCTCTCCACATCCAGTATTTAAAAAAAAAAAAAGAAAAAGCACTTTCTTACCAGTATGTACTAGTCTTAAGTCAATGGGCACTGGCTTTCTTTGCTGAAGAAATACCACTGACAAATCAATGAGTGATGCAGATACATGAACAATGATCAGTCCTTCATTGTTGTTTGGAATATTTAAACTGTCTGTAGGCTGGTCTGGAATCCCCAAACTACATGTTACATTAAATTTATGAGCCTTACATCTCAGGTTCCTGTCAGTACAGTGCGTCTTATATTATGTAGAACAATTTTTAATTTTCATAATGAGTGAGCTTGATGTAATTGATGTAAAGTGAGTTGAGGTGTGTGTATGTGTGTCTGAAATGAAACAAGACTTCTTACACTATACCTTCCAGCTTCTTATTAACATATTTATGTCTTGTTGTTGTATTTGTTCTCCCCTGTAGATGCAAACATTTTATGAATAGCATGAAGAAGTGTAAGGAATTACTAGTTCTCTGTATGCACGTTTACAGCTTCCATCATGTTTTTACGTGGTTATATTAAATGTCCTTATTTTCTGTCTCTTCCTTGTCACATGGTGTCTGTATGTTTGTTTTCTGAAAATGCAAAAGCAGCAAAAAATAAATGATTTCCACATTCACGAAGACAGATTGAGATGAATTCAGTTACTTTCTTAACATCAAATGTTGTTTATTATTCATTCAGCAGTTGATGGAGCAGTGGTGTGTTTTACACTCTTGTCATCAGCCTTCTGTTCGTCCTCTAGGCTTCGCTTCACTTTGGTGGAAAGATTGATGGTGATAGTTTATCTTAGCGAGTGTTTCTAAACGTCTACCGTAAGTCAAATGAGCAGTTAAAGGTTTCAAATGTAGCGTTTCTCAACTCAGATGCTTATGAGTTTAAGACTACTGGCAAAAATACAATTCAAACAGTCTTGTGGTTTTAACGGACATTTACTACAAGCTGCAAAATTAAATCATTTCCAATATTTTTTAAGCATTAGTAATCAAAGTACATTACGCTTACAAAACATGGAGTATAAACATACTCCCACCCCTCACTGAGTAACATAATAAAAACTTAAAAAATGGTGCATCATAGATTTGATCATTTTTATGGCAGGAATATCTGAGAGCACGATTGTTAGGACTGAGTGAAAGACTGAAGTCATGATGAGCATCACCTTCAACTTTTGAACAGACTAAATAAATGAACCCTGGTGAAAGATGTTAAATGGTAACATTAAGATTATTAGTGCGCTTCGGCCCTTTGAGTAAACCTCCCTCTCCCCCTACTCTGACAAAATGCCACTTAATCATGACAGCGTTGCAGCTGATCAGCATTTATTTGTGGCAGGTTCTCCTTGGTGTCTCAGTGGGGAGGAGAAGGGTAATGGTGGGGTGAGCTGATAATAACAGGAGGGGTTTAACCTTAATCGAGTGCGATGCAGGGTAGGGGGTGGGATGATTATTTAAAGACAGGGGTGAAGGTTGGAGTTGGAGAGTATCACATCATACCATGTCATTCCAGTGATGGTAAATACCTCCTACTGGGCTCAAGTCTTTTTATTTTTAACTGTTTTGGCTCAAAAGCATGAATTCGATGTTACAGATAATTTAGTTCAGTTTTATAGTTGCCTCAGTGTGTTTTATATTAGAAGGTAAAGACTGCAATAATACAGAGAAAACCCCAACAATAAGATGAATCCCTATGTGCAATTGCTTGGTGACAGTGGGAAGGAAAAACTGTCTTTTAACAGGAAGAAATCACAACCAGGCTCAGGGAGGGGCAGCCATGTGCCGTCACTGGTTGAAGGTGAGGGGTGGGACTCAGGACAAAAGATGCACAGAAAATTCAGAGATAAGAATCTTCTAGGTGATCTTTCAGCTGTTTAAATTTCATGAAAACATTCTTGATGTCACCCCTCCCCTCAGACAGGTGGCGCTGGCATCCCTAAAGTCAGTGTGGAGGATTCAGGCCATGCTTCTTTTTTTCTTTTTCTGTTTTTTGGAAAACAGGCACAACAAGGGGGAATGTTGGATAACTTCCACAAGAGGATTACTTAATTAAAGCTGAAAACTTTGCTGAATAAAGGTCGGTGTGACAGAAGGAAGCAGGAGTTAGCTGATACACAGTGCGAGCAGTGTTGGGTAAGAAATTAAATTCTTGCTGCTGTTTTCAAGCCATGCAGACACTCCTAGAGTCATGTGTGAGTGCTACTGAAGGTTAGTGCAGCTTAATGTTGCTTTTGAATTGTTTTGTTTGCTGATTTCAGGATTGTAAGAGTGAAGCTGTGTAGGAGAAATGAGGCTTTTGCTGGCAGTCAGTCTCATTCTCCTCTTCCTGTGTAAGTAGATGTCTTTTAAAGAACAGAACCACCACCGATGAGGTCCAAAAGCTTTATTTGATTTAGTCGTGTGAGAAATCCTTTTGTTGTTGTTATCCAAGTAACGTTTTGTCTTTATGTTGCTAACATTTTAGGGCTTCACAAGACTCAGACATCTAGTGTCACCTTGCACATGGATGTTTGTGAGGTAGGTAGAGAAAAACAAACATGAAATTGATGGGTCACATGTGACGAGGGGTTCACACAGCACATTTAGCAGTTAAAGGCCAGATGGAGTTTGTAGAGACCAGAAGCAGAGCTATAAAGAAATATACTGTGTGTATTTTTTAAACTCCCACCTTATTTTTGTATCTTTTAGGCAGCATCCATGAGTGAGGCAGCGGTATCTCTCCTCTTATCGCCTCTGTCTCTGTACTCCTGGATAACCTCCACGTTGCTCAGGTTCCTTCTGGCCATCCCAGCTCTCGTCTTCAGCTCCTTGTATTACTCCTTGCTGCTGATCCTGGCTGGCCCTTGGTGTGTTGCCACTGTCTGCTTCTCTCTGCTGGCGACCGGTCTCCATGTCTCTCTCTACCTGCTTCACCTGGGGCTGGTGGCTGGGGCGCTAGCCATTTTGGCTGTCAGGCAACACACAATGGCTGATGGTGACACCCCCAGTGAGAAAGTGTTAAGCCTACAGAAGAATGTAGAAGGGCAGCAAACCAAAAGCAGGCTAATAATTGGTAAAAGAGCTGCCCACCAAGGCTGAGTTGTGCTGTGAAATGATGATGTGTGAATAAAAATCTACCTTAGTTAATTGCTTTTACCTTTTGTTCATTTAATGAAAGTAAACTTTTAGTTGATTTTTATATAGATTCTCTGTTTCTGTGGTTTACTTTGGGACAACCTTACAAGGAAGCAAAAAGAAAAGGGGAGGGTGCCCTCGTGCCCTAAATGAGGGTGAAAATATATCTGCTTGTTGCTACTTTAACAAACAGCCTGGAGTTGCCCACTTATCGGTCTCTCTCATTTTCTCTCGTCGTCTTTAAACGTGGCCCCCAATTATCTGCGGATTGTTGTGCCGTTTGCTTCCCATCTGCAGATGTTATCATTAGACACGTCTGTCAAATGGAGATGAGAAGATAAGAGAAGAACTGAGACAAACAGGAGAAAATGTTCTGCATTCGTAACGTTTATGCAGCGGAGTCCAACGGTGCAGGACATGCAAACCACATTCCTGAAAAACACTAATAAAGCGAGTTAACAGGGAGAGAAACTGCATGTGGTGGAGGCGTTGAGCCAAGGCGGCAAATGCTTGCCCAACCAAGTAAACAACGTATGCAGACAAACTGTGGCTCCCTGATCATGGTGAAGCATTAAAACTGCACAGAAATAAGAATCTTATCAAAACGATCAACACTGCAGCTGAAGGGTTTCGCCGTTTAAAAAGTAACCGGTGAACTTTCTGTGCTGTTGTCTGTATGAGCATGCGAGAGAGAGACAGAGAGAGACAGAAGGGAAATGAGGCTGGATCATAGAGATTTATTACATGGCCGTGGCATCCTAATTAGCATAAAGACTGGACTGGCCCACTCAAGCAGAGAATTAAAAACCTTAATTGTGCTGTCAGCCTTCCTCTCTCTTTCTCACTGTTGACTCTACTTCATTCCGCTCGCATTTGTCTTCTCCCGCTTTCCTTGCCCTCTCCTCTCTGCTCATGAAGTAGCGAGCGTCCATGCCGTTTAATTGTTGGTGATAAATGGGAAGCAGGATGTTTGTAATTGTCTCAGAGATTCGTGTGTATGTGTGTGTGTGTGTTTTGGAGGAAGGACGACAGAGATCGTCTGGAGGAAGGAGAGGAAGAGGACGAGGAGAGTTATCCTATTTTGTAAGAAGAGAGTGGGGAAGCCATTTATCAAATGTTTGTTTGAAGGAGGAAAATTAGTTTGGCAGACGCAGGCAACGAAGTGTTAGTTGGACTTGATCCCAGGCCAAGCTGATGCTTTTTCCTATTTGTTTAAATCTCCAACATAATTCAGTGTTCACATTATAGAAAGAAGATAAATCTTTCATGTTTAAGACTTACAAATGTTTAATATTCTCAGGGGATTACATGATTGAGCAAATGAGGGTTAAAAAATTTATACTGGACAATATACTTCATATCTAAATGATTAAATCTGATTTTATTGCAAAAAAGATGTAAAATGATCTCTGAAATGCTTTGTTTGACAGGCACTTCTGTATGTTAAGGGCTAAATTTGATATAGAGCTTTCAGGTAAGTCCAACAGTCTAAATTTAAACTATTTGTCTAAAACTGCTATATTAATCCTAATATGATAGGCTCTTGGGGTGGGAAGTGGTTAGCACTGTTGCCTTACAGTAAGAAGGTCTAATCCAGTCTGGGGCCTGATGTTTAATTGTTAGCCCTTTGATAGATTGGCATCCAGTGTGTAACCTGTTTATCACCCGATGAAAGTCCATGAATTGGGCAAGCATAAGAAAATGAGTGAATGACAGGAACACGGCAAAAATAACTACAAATGCCAAAAAACTGAAAAGGAGAATGGAAAAAAAAGTTATAAAGGTGGGACTGAAAAGTTTTTCATTTGTAATCTTTGTTTATTTCACAGGTGAAACAAATTCTGATTATCAAATTGGAGCACCTCAAATTCATAAGTTTTTTCCACTGCAAATGACCAAAATCAGTTTTTAATGTATACACCCATTATTAAACTATCTTATCTTGGATTTATATGTCAATCTGAAGTTACTGTCGCCTGTATTCTGTGCCTGTCAAATTACTGTTGAATAATTAGATGCCCACTATGTCATAGTTCACACTGACACACATTTATGAAGGTGCCTCTGTCCTTTTTTTTTTTACCCTTTGCTACAGTAAATTGTGGTATTATTGCTTGATTGAAGAGGGTTTTATATTCTAGAAAGTCCACAAGGGATCTGTGTGTAGTGGATTAAGACCCACTGAAATAGGTTCTTTATTTGGATTCTTTAGTTTTTATCACTATAGCTTTGTTATAGCTTTTCCTGTTCTTGTATGTGGTCTGCAGACACTGCAGACACACTGTGAGACCATCACCATGTTTTCCTGAGATAAAATCCATCGATTACAGTAAAAATCCAATAAAAATACTAATGACATTTATTCACATAAAAGATGTCAACTTAATCTGAATAAATGTAACCTGCTTTTTCAACTGCAGAAAAATGAGTTTGGCAACTAAATGTATTAAAAACTAATAAGCAGGATGAAGGAGGGAGGAGCAGCACACAGAAGAAGTAGGATAGCAATGAAAGGCTTTTCTAAAGGAGGAGGAAATGTTTTTGCGAGGGTCAGTCCTGTTTGTGCGTCTCTGCTGTCAAAGCCTCTCCTGCAGCAGCAGACGAGGTTAAGACTTAGGAGGCCGGGCCCTCTCATACCGCGTCTCCCTCAGCACTGACAGCTCACTGAGGCACACACATGCCCACAGACAACATGCACTGCCTTAAACTTTCCACTTTACCCCAGTCCTCCTACCTCCTTTTAATGCATCTGCCCTTCTCTTCCCTCTCTGTCTCCTGCTCTCCTTTGCTTCCATTTCTCTCATTGTTTTTCTGTTTCTATCGTTCTTCTTTTTCTTCTCAGTCTCTCTAATTGGTCTCCGCTAGGTTTGCTTAGACAGGCCTATTCATCATAGCACTATCCTCAGAGACAAACCCTCAGGGAGCAAGGGAGAGATCGACAGAGTCAGACGGGAGGGCGATAGGGTCTGCCGCTTGTCAACCCACTTCTCTCCTCTTTTCCCCCTCCCTCTTTACTTCCCCCTCTCCCTCGTCTCTCTGCTCGGTACATAGATGTCAGTTTTGGAAAGGGAAGTGGGGGTTAGGGTGGTAAAGAGGGAGGGAATGTAGACACATTAGTTAGGCTATTAGTTCAACAAGCTGCTTCCATGCCTGTCAGTGGTCCAACATCTAACCACACGCACACACTGTTCTCGCGTCTGACATTTGTTACATGTAGTATCTGCGAGAGAGTGATTGTGAGTGACGGGTTGAGTGTGGGGGGTGAAAAAAAAAAACTTTACATGGAACTGAGTGTCTGTCATTTCTGGTGTCCGGAGAACCTTAATGAGCAAAACACAGCATATAAGGACTTTGTACAAGCCCTGCTCATTTTTACCACTGTCACTGTGTATTGCATTTCTGAGGCTTCTGTGTGCGTGCATGCGTGCGTATGTGTGTTAACATGATCGCTGTTGTAAAGGGCAAAGAGAAACATGTAGAGCTTCATTGTGAGAGGCCCAAATGTCTGCTTTGATAAGGTCAAATGAGATTTTTTCCACTGTAAGTGTGTCAAAGAGTTTCTCTTCTCTGCTGATTTGATGGGCCAGCAGTCAGAGCAGCTTTCTTCTTCTTTTAAGATTTGCTCGACTTAGGTGGTAATAAAACCAAGAGATAAAAGGTACACATAGAAAGTACTGGTATGACATTTGTAACACAGGTTCAAGTAAGACAAACACTCTAAAGATTCCTGCACTCGACTGCTCCCAACCTTTTTAGCTTGTGACCTTTAATAATTAAGGCGTGTCTGGTGACATTATAAAAATGTTTCTGGGATTCATTCATGATTATTTAGGGCTTCAGGGTGGCCAATTAAGTCAGAAGTCATTGTACATAATTTTGCTGGGATCTAATAATTTTCTCAAAAAAAAGAAGAAATTAGGAGGTATGATGGGCAATAGCTGTCATCATATTAAAGTACAGACACGTGGAAAAAGTATCCCCTTACTGAAAACAGGACAATGATGCCAGGCACAGCAGCAAATTTACAACAAAGGCCTAAAAAAAGAGAAGAATCTAGGTGTTTTGGTTCAGTGAAAGTCCAACGTGATTGAAATGCTGTAACAGGACCTTCAGAGAACCACAGATAAATGAATTCCAGCAAACTAATAAAGTTATTTTTATATACAACTTTAAGTTATTGTATTTAAAGTGCTTTATTTCCTTTTATTTGTTGCAACTAAGTCATATTTATATATTCATGGTATAGTCTGCCTAACCCTACACTGAACTATTTTGAACCTCAACAATTTTCTAGCTTCAATTAATTGTCATCTGCAGCTATTGAGGAAGGGACAATTTAAAAGCAATACAGTGTTTAGCAGACTTTTCCATCTCCAGTGTTCTTGCCTGGTGAAATACCACAACCACAGCTGGAAAAGACGGTGAAATCAATGGAAATAAGATGCAATTGAAACAAACCAGGAGATAGCATAGCATTAACTATTCCCCATCCTCAAAGATGTTTCAACATGTAAACACATAGCAGAAAAATAAAGGAGAATGTGCCTGGACATGAATGGAAAGAAAGCAAAGAGAGATGGGAATGCAAACACAGCAGAAGTCATGAATATGCAGCACACAGCTCACCCCCTACCCCATCCTTTTCCTCTGTATGTTTTGTCAGATTCTTGCTGCCTTCTCCTCCTGTTTGATTCAAATCCCCTGTTCTCTCACTCCTAATACCTCTTCAGCATCTCTTCTCCTAACCCCCCTCTCTCGTGCATGAGCCCTTTTCACTAATCATCTGAGGCCCAATTATACTCAGTTGGCCCCACACCTCCTCACTACAGGGGCTCTGGAGGGCCAAAATATACCAATGCTGACTGACGTTAATTTGCATGACTTCTTGGCCTCCATAAGTACCACTGTTGTCTGTCTTCTGCTGTTGCATAGGAAGCCAGAGGAGGAAGAAGAGAGGAGGAGAAGAAGAGGTAGAACATGTCATGTTATGTAATCTGAAGCACTAGTAGAAGAGTAAAGAAGGCAGAGAGTGTCGCGCTGCTTTCTAACTAAGTACTGTCAAATCCTTATTTTGTAGGCAGACATGGATCAGGCAGGTCATACATCGGCTCTCTATCTGTCAGGCTAACGTTTCTGGCAGTTTGGCAGTGTTTGCTTAGATTTCCGTAGTCTGCTGGCGTAACTTAGCGTTTCAGAATATGCAGAAATTAATCTCCCATTTATTTATTTATTTTGCTCTTCAGTTCATCTGCAAATACAATTTGGGACTTCAGAGGTCATCAGATCATTCATGATCCCATTTCACTAAAGAAAATCATATGAAGTAGACTTATATGTGGCTAACTGCACATTTTTTAGACACGCACTGACAAACAGCAGCATCAGTATCTCTATCTCCTGATTTTAAATTCCTAATGTGAAATTACTCATTTGTAAGGTGATTTTACTGTCTTTCTATTACTCACAATCAACAAGTAATAGACTGTCAACTGGGGAGTATGTACAATTTAAATTAAGTAGTTTTAGCAAAATAAGCTTTGGTTATTCTCTCTGCTCTCTGTGTAGTTGTGTCACAGCTGATTGAAACAGGCTGTAACGGCTGCTTTAGCCATGGCTTTGCATTCATTGTTGGAATTGTGGCTGTGACACATTAGCTTAAAACTGGTAAAACACTTAACTCCACACAGAAATTGAGTGCAGTAAAGTCCTGGCTGAATATTACATTGAACCTGCTGAGCTCCTGTGATGCTTGGG
>VUQR01035182.1:3700-16429 GCA_015108515.1 Hemichromis elongatus | reverse complement strand
TTTATTTAGCCTACCTCTTTCATATCTGACATTGGCTTGGTTAGCATAGGGTAGGGTGACCAACCGTCCTCTTTTCCGGATGGGACAGACGGTACGCAGCTGCGCACCTGGTGATGTTTAAAAGATGCCAAAGCACAAGTGCACCTTTTCAGATGAACTGCAAAAGAAATTTCCCGCATACCGTCCCGGTCGGCATAAATGGGAGGCGGAGTGCACCGTGTGCAGAGCCGGCACATACGTTTGTGTGTCTAATAAAGGTGCGGGTGATCTTGTTGCTCACATCACATGGACACAGAAAAACATAAAAAGGCTGTGCGAGGCGAAAATTCATCTACTAAGTTAACTGAGTGGTGGTGGAACTGAGTTAACTTACTAGAACTACCTTAGTTAACTGAGTAACTGAATTAGTTTTTTTGCACTTGGTGACTTGTAAAAGCCTATCTGAAATTTTTTATTTCAAGAGTCATTAACCACGCAGAGAAGGCATCATTTAAATTGTGGAAAAATTTTAAATTTTTCATTATGCAAGCAGTTTTATTAAAGTTCTTCATGACGAGTCAAGTGTCCTCTTTTTTGGAAATCAAAATATGATCACCCTATGCTAGTGTAACCCGTTTGTGTGTGGTACACCTGTCGTTGCGTTGTGTTCTGGCCTGTAAGTAGGAGGCAGGAGACAGTACTGGATCTCTGGGCTCTTTACTTATCACTCTAATATACAGAAATACAGAAAAACATGAGCTGTGTGTGTTGTAGGTGTGCTAGGCCCAGCTTTCCTCCGGCCCTGGTCAAGGAGCTGTGACAGGGGCACACGTGCACATGCCTACGTCATAATTCAGTGCACAAACACACACACAGACTCAAAACACATAAGCAAGAGATTAAAACTCAAAATAAACAATTTAATAAAAAATTGGTGTTTTGGTGAAATTTATAAGCATTTAACACATTTGCAACACTAGCAAAGTCAAGTAATGTTAAATGACTAAACAATAAAATATAAAAAATAATGTGATGCCTCTGGAAGTTAGAATATTTAAGTAAGATAAGATAAGATAAGATAAAACTTTATTAATCCCTCGGGTGGGTTCCTCTGGGAAATTCGGTTTCCAAATAGCACAGCACCGACAGAAGTTACAGAATGTGAGCATAATACTATATATACACATATATAAATACAGAGACATATATACATAAAGATTATACAAAAGGGATAAATAAAATAAATAGGAAAAAGAATACACAGGAATTGCACATTTCAAGTATTATTATTAACAAAAAGTATTGCACAGTGAAAAGGCACTACAGCTTAGTTGTCCCCCACTCCTTTGTCCTCCTGTTTCCCCTCCCTCTCCCCTCCAGAGAGGAGTTAAACAGTTTGATGGCGTGTGGGACAAAGGAGTTTTTAAGTCTGTTGGTTCTTGTCTTTGGGAGAAGCAACCTGTCACTGTACAGACTCCTCTGGTTGTTAAGTGTCCCTCTCTCTTAGTTAAGACTGGACTAACAACATTTAGTTTTATGTCTAATCATTTTGGGTCTTCCTTTTTTCACTCCCAGATGCTCCTTTTACTTTCATGTTGTGGCTTTGCTGTTGTCATAAGGTTTATTTGCTCACCATGTGCAATGGGAATCAGGTGGGACAATCCCTCCCACCCACACACACACACACACGCACAAACTGGCCCGTGGCCCCAAAGCAGTTACCTCCGTTGCTTGATGGTAAGCGGTGCCTCTGGGGATTATATATACTGTTAAGGTTGATTGGATAACTGAACACGGGTCTGACACTAGACCAATGGTTGCAAATACAACCAAGTAAAGTGTAAAATAAAACAGAGTAACACAGGGAATGACTAAAACATCACAGGCAGGACTAACGCAAGGGTGGAAAACTGTCAAATAAGACAAGTAAAGCTGACAGCAATAGGCAATAAACAACAATCACCAAATATAAAGAGTGAGTATATGACATGAGCAAAGACATGAGGTTCATAATATAGCAACCTGCAATAGCATGGAAAAGTATATACTGAACATGAACTGGCATCTAAGTATTTCCCCAAATACTTATAGTGTGTCATGAACACACAGGAGAGAGGAACCAAGCACAAGAGGCAAGAGGTAAGCAACTGAAAAGCCAAATAACAGAGAAAACCAAAAGAAAACAGAGAAGGCAGGGGATGAAAACACCATTAGAAACTACCAAAACTAATGGATAGCATGGGGACAAACCAGGGAGTAAAAGATTTCTGGTACTAATGTGAAAGAGCTGGGTGGCGTGGTGGTGTGGGTTGTCTGTCCCTGTGTTAGCCCTGTGATAGATTGATGACTGATCTAGGGTGTACCTTGCCTCTTGCCTCTCTGTGACCCTGAATTGAATCAGCAGAAGAGGATTAATGGATGGATATGGAAGAGCTTTATAAAAAAAAACAAAAAAACAAGATGTCACTGCACATAAAGTATCTTCGCTCTGCCTCTTGTTTTGTTAGTGAGCTGGTTCTGCTCAATTTTTGATTGTTTTCTTAGAGTATAACAGAACACACAATAAATTCAATGCATCATCAAATCCCTGTTTCCCTCATGCCCAAATCAATTTAGA
Organism: Hemichromis elongatus; assembly: GCA_015108515.1. NCBI lineage: Eukaryota > Metazoa > Chordata > Actinopteri > Cichliformes > Cichlidae > Hemichromis > Hemichromis elongatus. The sequence goes on along the minus strand of VUQR01035182.1, from coordinate 13,833 downwards.
TAATCTTCTGGGATGCCAGTGATGTGGCACCAGTGACAAGTACTAATATGCCCTGAAACATCACTGCACCTTCAAAGTCTATTAGATTAGGGCTTTGGATATTTATTAATATCAATTTTCATTCATGTATTATTCAGAATTTTTCTCCTGACAAAGATTAGTTAGACTAGACAATGCTGAGGCCACCTGAGACGGGACACAGATGCTGATCCTGACACCAAATCTGCTTATTTAAACAAAAACTTTGGCTTACAAAAGAGAACAAGTAAAGCTTGAGGAGAGGGAGTAGATAAGGGCTGAGCGCCACATGGAAAAGGGAAGTCAGAAGGAGGAGAGAAAGAAAGGAAGGAAGGAAGAAAAGCCAAGTATTGAGTAGATTTGAAGGAGAGACAGGGTATTGTAAATCCACCACAAACTCTCCAAATCTCTTGGGGAACCGATCATCTCACAGTCACTTGCCACACTGTTGTCCGTGCAGAACTGCTGAGTGTGCTTTTTCAAAGTCAGCAGTGCCAGCTGTCTCTTTGGCCACTGCTGATGAGATCAACAGCGAGTTTACAAAGTATTGGGAAAGCTGCAAACCACTGGGCAAGTAATGAAAGCACGAGATTATAGATAATACCTCTCCCTCTTGCCAGCTCGTATGGACCACACAGTTTGATTCAGTTCGGCCTAATCACATCATGAAGGCTTTTATGTTACATTTCATGACAGTATTATTTGCCGTTCTTTGTCTCTGAGCCAAAAGTAGTGTAAACATTGACATAGCCTCAGATTAAAACCTTTGTGCGATGTGAGGAGACTGCAGAGAGATGCAGATGAAACATTTTTTAGGGGATCCACTATATTAATTGCACCGTGAAGTTGAAAAACTGAGATATGAACAAGTATAGTTCAGCAGCTGAAGAAGGGATTCTGGAAGTGACTTTGTATTGATTGATGTCTTCATAACTCGTGTGAAATATCTTAGCAGCTGTTTCATATCTCAGTAGATAAATGTTATATTTCTGGTGATTCCTTGACCCTTTTTTGGTCTGCTAAAAAAATCCATTTAGCTTTGTATTTCTTCTCCTCTAATAACTATCACCATGGTCTGCTCTGTGACCAAGTGTAGCATTACTATCAACTTTGACTTTGTTTTTTACTTTGTTTTAGAGGCAATTTGCAAAATTTGGCCTCCTCACATGCTAAACTGTGTTCGTAGTGTAGTTTATGCACTTGAGTGATGAACTGAAGAATTATAACTGATTTTAAAAGTAAAAGTTTTCATTTTGTTGCTTCATTTAGAGAAATACTGAACTGATACTATGTGTAAACTGTATAAAGTGTAAAATTAAGTAAAGCAAAAACATTTTATAGATAAATGTAGGAAAAAATATTTGTCAAGTTGTTTCAGGAATGAAACAGCACTAGTACAATACTGTGATGTGGAAAAGCGAATTAAAAAATTCAGAGATTGAAAATGTTAATAATATCCTAATATTTTTAGGAATCCTAATAACTGTTTGTCCCCTTCCTTGTTTCTTTATTTCTTCATTTTATGCACATTTAAAATTTTCAGATAATCAAACAAATTTTAATATTAGACATGAATCTAATTCTTCCGTTTTTGGTTTTTAGAGTCGTGTCAGCTACCAGAGGCAAAGCACACCCGGGACAAGTCGCTAATCTGTCCCTGACACAGAGAGACAACCATTCATATTCACACCTATGGGTAATTTAGAATCCCCAAATATCCATCCACACTAACTGCATGTCTTTTGATTAAAGGTTTCTAGATGGACTCTAGACTCTGGAGAGAAACATGTGGATAACCCAGCCAGTTGAACTCAGGACCTTCTTGCTGTGAGGCTAACCGCTGCACCAACTGTCCTGCCCCTTAGCCACTATGCCACCATGCTGCCTCAATATTAGACAATAAGAGGCCAAATAAATTTTAAAATGCAATTTCTCAATGATAATTCCATTTATCAAATAAAAAAAATAATAATCAAACCTACATGGCTCTAAAATAATCAAAAAATATTTGCTTTATAGAGAAAGAGCAGATATCATGGTTCCACCGATTATGGCGAGCAGTCCACACTACCACCACCATGTTTAACTGTTAGTACGATGTTGTTTTTATGAAATGCCGTGTATCCGTGTATGCCAGATGTAATGTAACTGAACCTTTTAAAAAGTTCAAATTTCATCTCGTCAGTCCTTAAAATGTGCATCCTTGTTTTCTTTTTGATCAGCAGTGGTTTTTCTTCTTGGAACTCTCCAATGAATGCCATTTTTTGTCTCTGTATTACTGTTGAATCATGAACTATGACCTTAACTGAGATAAGTGAGGCTTGCAGTTTTTTAAATTTTAAATAATCAGGGCATGGTGTACCTAATGAAACTAAACTCTCACAAGTCATTGAGAGATTTAAAAGTGAGGAGCAGATATTTGCACTGGATGGGTTGGTGAGTGGGGAACTCTTGAAGGTGTAACATGAACGCTGGACTTGGTATGGCTGATGAATATTATTCAGAGTTATATACCAGTTATAACAGCTATAGTCAGCTTGAACTCTGTGGGTTAAATAGCTTGTTTCTCTATTTATTAATCAATGAAAGATCAAGATGATTTTGTAGATAATAATCAATATTAGAGTCAATTTGCAATTGACAAATATCAGATCCACGTTCTACTTCTCATGGTTGGTTTTGAAACAGCAAGATGGCAACACTGAATTCATATTGACACTTCATAATGGGACTGAGAGTACCACCGCTGTTATTCAGAAAAAAAGGTCGTCTAATAATAAAGACAGTTCTCAACAGTCTGAACACCCCCTCCCCCTTTAATAAATGAATATATATTAGTGCTGCACACCAGCTGATGACTTGCTAGAAAAATCAGGGAATGGTGGTCTAAGCTTTCCAGCACAAGCCTTTCCAAAATGAACACACATGGCCATCTATGGAGAAATCTGCAGTATGAAATAACCTCCAAGTCAGAGAATCATTTAAAATTAACAAGAGGGATGATATCTTGTCGCTTCTACAAGGTCAAGACCGTAACATCATTTGTTTTGCCACTTTTCCCTTTAGCGTGAATCACTTCATCCTCATAGTCCGTACTCTCTGGCTATGTCCTTCAAATACATCCTGCCGGACTGTGTGTAATTGCACCATGACAGGACCAATTCTTCAACCCCATCAATCACTCCTATGGAGATATGGGCTTCTTCCTAACAAGACTACTCCCATCCTCCCTCCTCCCTTTTTCTTCCTGATCTTCTCCCATGGTTTATGGTTATAGTGATAAATAACAGATCCAATGTTCAGCAGCCTTCGTCCAAGCCCAGACTTCCTGGCCTGCATCCTATCGGGGCTGGAGCAGAAACACAGTGTAGTGAGTGATAAATTGAGCATGCTGGGTTTGTTACAGGTTTTTCTTATTTAAGCACTGTTGTGCTGCCTTTAAGCACTCCCTTGCTGTGGTATGTGATGTTTACTTTGTGGTTTGCGGGCCATCATCGAAGAATTCATATAGGGGCCTAGAGAAAAGAGAAAATGAATGAAATACATATGTGGTTGGCTCAAAAATGAAAATGCATTCAAAGAAATAGGAGAAATTGGTAGATTAAAACAGTAAAAAAAAAAAAAAAATGAATTAAAGTTAGCCAGTGTTTCAGAAAAATGTATCCAGCCTCAAGGGAGGTCAGTGTTTGGAAAGCATCAGATACAGTAGTCTGGGATTCCTCAGATCTACAGAGAAAAGATAAGAAGTCTGTTCAATGGAGCTTTGGCGTTTCTAAATAGCTTGTTCTGCTGGACTAAGTGATTAGTCTACACAATAGAATTGACCAGGAGAAGGATCTTTATGCCCTTTAATTAATGTATTTTTTGTACTGGGAGGCTTTTGTTACATCCAGAAACAGATCTAAAATGTGGTAGGTTCAGAGAAAGGGTATTCTATTCATAGCATGCAAAAATGAGTCACTGAAAAGCCTCTCTTCATCTGCACCAATATAAAGACTGTTTGTGTTGTGAGATGTTTAGTTTCTTATCAAAAGAACAGAAGTGGAAAGAGTGCTTCCAGAGCCTGGTGATAGGATCTCACTGGCACAGCTATGGGAAAAACTCTGAATTTACAAAACTGAAGCACACTCTATACAAACAAAACAAAACCTGTGTTGTCATTGGAATTAGGTTTAGCTGTGCTAGAGAGAACTAAACAAAATCTAAATTTAAATCTAAATGTCCCCTGAGGTCCTGGTTTGAAGTCTTAACCCTGACATTTTCCTTTTCCCTGTTTCCCCTTTAAATAATAAAAAAAATGCTACCAAAGGTACTAAAGATACCCTTGACTAAAGCACTTTATTGGTTGGTCCCCCGGTGCTGTACTGTGGCCTCACATTGCCCCGAAACAGTTCGAATAGGTTAAAATTCAAGAGGATAAATTTCCCCACATGGATGAGCATACAGATTCAAAATACCAGCTTTTTGCAAAGAACATAATACATCTTGTTATTATTATTACTCATCTTGGTCTTGCCAGTATTGGCAGGTCTGGCACTAAACATTAATATAGCCTAGATGTTCAGTCTGGCATCTTTTATTGTGTGTTTGTGCAGAACATAAATCAAACATTCATCTCGTTAATCTGCATAATAATGAAACACAAGTACATTTGCAAAGGTATCATCATGTAAAAACATTACAGTAGTATGTATTTACACATTTCCATGCTACTATATTGTTTAGTGTATTCACTTTAGTCTGTTAGTTACGTAGCAACATGACATCTTACTGGATTGTGCATAAGTAGGGTTTTGCGGATGTAAATTAGATGTTAGGGCCATGAAATTAAAATGATACAATGCCTCTGTAAGATGTTACAGATCCTTAAATTCTACAAATAGCTCGTTTTTGCATGTTGATAGGTAGTGGATTGATTATATGATGCTATATGATAAAGATAAGGTGCATGCCAGGTTTGATTCTGCAAATCCTTATTCTGTAGGAGGAGTTCACGGATAGAGTTTTTGTGTTATTACAGTACGAAGAACAGATAAAGGAGGCTCTATAGCAAGTCTGAAGTGTTTTAAACAAATTTAGATTCTTAGCATTTTGGGTTACTGCCACTGCTGGTATTGTATCACTGTAAGCAGAATCTCCATCATCCTGCTGTACCTCCTAAGTGCTTAACATTGGACAGTGTAAAATCTGGAAAGTGGGTAGCTGGTGACCAATGGAGAAATCATTATGCACAGAGACAGATGTTTACCTGAAAGCTTAGTGGAGGAAAAAAAATCAATCAAAAGGAGAATAAATTGTAAGGCTTTCTTCCTCTTCCTCTTTTTCTTTGTTTTTTTTTTAAAGTAGTTTCAAGATAGAAAGCTAGAAATACGCCTGACACCATAATTTGCCATGTTTATTTTCTAATCATAACCTCTCTAGGACTTCCACGCATGCTACAGAAAGAGATCATCCGAATTACAGTGGGTAAAACAAAAAACATCTGGAACATCTGGAATATCCTCCGAAATTCAGTTAATGAACTTAAACGCACAACCGCTTACCAACAAACATATCATTTACACATCATTCATTTTGCCCATTCCTCCTTTCAAGATAAATTTAAAAAAAAGTTAATGTGATTCTTAAAGCTTGCATGTACACATCTGGCTTATATATACTTGACTTATTTGTTTTGAGTAAAATACTCCATTACTTTTGGATTATTTTATTTATTGCCACACAAAATCTTTATTGCTGGGTGAGCTCTCTAGACCCAGAACTTTATTTATCATGTGGCAAAGCAAGAGATATTTTTTTTCTTTCTACGGTATTGTTCACATAAACGTATTACTCTATGAAAATCAGCGTACTGTATAAATAATAAGCTGTCTTGATTGAAGCCATCCTGCTGAATAATGATGTGTTTATACTGTATATTTGAGGAGCATTAATGCAAAATTGACTTGGAGTGCTGATTTTTACATTACGGGTAAAAACAACAATGGATGCTCACTCAGTAACTGCTCACACTGGAGTGCTTTATTTTCAAAATTGCTCATCCTGCCTGAAAAATCCATCATCTTTAGAGTAGATATTTACAGCCCATGCATGTCGCCGCACCCACCCGCAGACACTAAGTGAAATAAAGAGACAGGCGGAGGGAGAGAGAGAGAGAGAGAGAGAGAGTAGCTTAAATGTCTGAATTTGTGTCCCTGCAGAATACTGGTCAGCAGTCTGCGTGTACAGTGTGTAACCTTCCTCTCCACTTTCCTCTCTAGTTTGAGTCTTTGAGCACAAACAAATAAATTCTTCTAAAGCGAGGATCAACAGAGCCAAAGGCAGAGGCGCTTCATGGTCCTTGATGCCAACAAGAAAAACGGTTTTTATTGCTTAAAGGCGTCAGACTCGAGAAACCGTGATAATCTGGGTCCCGACTGCAGGAGAGCATTGTTTACGAATACCGAGCTTTCTAAAAATGTCCAGGATAATACTAACCTTGCTTTTGATGGTGGATTTGCTTTTCTGAGGTTTAATCCATATTTTGACTCAAGAGATATCTGAATAAATGTTGCATTAGCTTATTTTTTTTTTCCAGTTCTCTTTTACACTTCCAAGGTTTCTATTCAAGTCCCCCCACAAAACATCCCCCGATGAAAGAAATGTGCCGCAGCGTGGCGGCAACACTCCCCCACTGTATGAGTGGCACGACTGCTTTTCCTTTCAGCCTTTAGTTTTGATAAATGGTGATGGTCACAAAAGCATCCTTCTTGTGTTTTTGAAAGATTCAAACTGAAATTCGAGAGCAACACCAGTTTCCCCGTGAACTGATAGCCGTGACGAAACTTCACAAAAGTGGAATCTAATTTCTCTTAAACTACCATTTCCTCAGATGGCTTGAATAAAAATGGCAACAAATGGGCTACAGATAAGATTTTCCATTGACCCAGACTGTAATGTCTAGATGTTAATGCAGCGTTTTATTATTTTTATTATTATTATTGTTAAAAAAAAGAACAAAAATCTATATTTTTATTGACAGAGTTGTACTGAAAGTAATTTGGATGTCTGTATGTTGAAACATTGCTGCACGTTTTCTTGATGCCTCTGGCTACACCGGAGAAAAAAAAGCCTCTCACTAGGAGAAAAGTCTAAACCAGCATTTTAGTGGGCCGGCTCGTAATCTCACAGCTCATTATGATTTAAATGAAAACACCAACCACCTCAGCTGCTATTTTAGTAACATTAGCCCACATGTTGGCCAGGCGTTGAATTATCCTTTTATCCTTGCAGTTCTGTGGTGTAGACACAGCTGACCGTTTGGACACTGATTTGCTAACGGTCTTGGGGTAGGTGGAAAGGCTTAGGGGGTATTTGTGACGAATAAGAGGACAGCCGAATACATATTTTGTCAACACTCTTCATCCCATCATCAACACAGGTGTTTTACACCTGAGTCTGCTGCTGTGTGGATCCAGACTTCTTTTTTATGGCTTTTTCCATCTGTGGCTTCTGCTCCACTGGGTCTGCGCCCTCAGCTCCATGACAGTCTGTGGCGTTTCCGAACAGGTTAATGGACTTCTAACCCCTCATCGCTGATTAGCATGATTAATCAGACAGCCGAGTGCTCCCCGATTCCCCTCCTATCCTCTTTCCTTCTGCTCAGTAGCTCTCTATTCCTGCCAGATGGTATCAATGCAAAGCTGAGAGCAGAGGAAAATCAAAGGTAGGCTTCAGAGGCTTGAAAACCAAGAAGGCACAGCAGTTATCTCCTGCTGTTCTCATGACACGTTTACAGGCTTCGTGCACTCTGTGGAGAATAACCTCCATAGAGAGTGCAAGTGACTCTTGACTACACAGCCTAAAACACATGTTTCTGTAGGGCTGTATAGCCGTGTGTATAGAGATACAGGGAAGTACAAAACTGCTCCTTGTCTTTCTGCTGTTTTTGTTAGACTGATACATGAGGTTGATCCTGATCTCTTACTTTTGGGTAGAGAGAAGATACGTTTCTCAACATGCTGAACCCATTAATGATCATATCTATATAACAGCATGGCACGGAAAGGGAGTTGTTTACTTTGATAATGGTGTTCAAAGGGTGCTGGGTGCACAAACGCCAAAAAAAAATCTATTTGGAGAGCAAAATTTTCCTGCCTCTCTCACCAGCGCGCCATGTTTGCTTTAACAACATGGTTTATGAGTTGAGCACATTTCATCTAAAAAGCACAGCAGCAGGAAATGTGATGGCTAAAAACTAAGGTCTTTGTCAGAAAGAATTACAGATAATAACATTAAGGTGCCTGTGAATTCATGTGCATTTGGAACTCAATTTCAATGACCAGGAATAATGAAAAATACAATACAGGATCACGCTGAAGGTAATTATTTCTGTTTCAAAACAAATACAGAGTAGTAACTGTATTACAATGAGGTGGCAAAATAAATATGAAGAGTTTAGATGTTAAAAGGAAAAAATAAACTGATTATAAAAGTACTAGAGACAAACAGTCATTCTGCACAGGACGTTCTTGGACAGCAGTCCCGAGCTGACTGACACAGTTACATCTAGGAAGATGTTATTAGTTCATGTAAAACAACCATGAAAAATCCAAAGCCCTCAGTGGGTGTCATTAGCTGGAAATGTCAAGGTGGGCTTCAAATGGTGGGGGTGAGAATCACAGGGCTGGAGGCAGCCTTTGGAGAAAAGAGTTTATGATATTTCTGTCTGCTGTCCCTCCGTGCACTTCCTCTCTGGTAACGGCAATGAATATTGCGATTCAGCACAGAGGTGGCATATTGCCTTTGCTGCGGTGTTTTCTATGAGAGGAAGTGCCGATGAGGAACTGTGCAAGTTTTTTTTTCTTTATTTAAAATCCAGCAGTGACGTGTTTATGAAGAAAGCTCAATTTTCAAAAGGTGTGGGTGTGTTTTTTTTTTTTCAACAGACGAAGATAAACCCTTACAAACCCTGTATTCTGAAGCCTTAACTGCATGATTTAATCTGAATCCAATTCTCTTGATTCTCATTGTTGCTCCTCTGTGCTCGGGGAGGGTGAGCTTACAGAGCACAGGGAAATGAGAAAATGAGTTTCAGCTGCAGCTCTTTCAGACCTTCCCCAGAGTCCCATGGGCATACTTATTTCAAATTCAAAGACAAAATAATTAAAGGCTGTTTTGTTGGGGGTACCCTTTATTTAAATCGGATCAAAGAACTGTGCAGGGACAAAGTAGCGCTCCAAGATGTAGGGTCCGTGTTTTGTGTAGTTTATTTGGTAGACTTTCCAACATCTACATTCCACACAGATGCCAAGTTTTGGGAACACACACAGATTCGTTGACCACAGGATTTTGGGCTTTCTCCCTTTACTTTAGCAGAGACATGAAGGTAACTTAATGAAATAGTGGTGAATGCTGGATAATGCTTGTGTGATTTTATGATCATCTTAGCAACTATGACAAATGTATCTTTCTGGTGTCTGATGGGTTTAAAAAAATAAAGAGGATTAAACTGGGAAATAACACAAAAAAACCCTGTTACATACCAAGTGTGAATTCACGTTGCCCTGCTGCATATAGCTCATTATTTTTAATCCTTTGAATGATGTCATAAAAGATTTAATAGAAAAACCAATCTGAAATAAATCTTACAAATAATACTGACCTGATTTTATGTGTCATGCAGGTAATAATCTTTGTGTCTATGGTACTCTGGACACGTGCTTTCAGCCTTTATGTTACTTTTAGTTCAAAGAGCAGATGTGCTGGAAAAAAAGGACTGCAACATTTTTGAATTCACAACAAGAAAGAATTTCCACTTTTTCCAAAATGAAATATTTAAACTTTTAACCTTCCTCTTGTGTTAGGGTCTGCACTGACCCGTTTTAAATTTTAAATGCTTACAAGAATCACATAAATTTGTCTATTGCATCAAGGCTTTTTGACTTTGTCAGAAACCTTTATTTCAACAAAATAAAACTTTTTTTTTTTTTTTTTACTGAATTATAAAATGCTCTGGTAGAAATTATAACCTTTGTGTTGTTAGGGTCGGTTTTGACCCAGTTATGATAATATGATGATAAAGCAATAATTGGAGCCAAAACTGAAATCCTAAGTGCACTGCCAGCTGACACACT
>VUQR01035181.1:0-29077 GCA_015108515.1 Hemichromis elongatus | reverse complement strand
GCTTAGGTTGGACATGTCTCCTCAGTCCCCCACATCTCAGTCCAACCACCTGCCCGTCTGTCTGCTGGTCCGTCTGGCTGTCGTCATGTGTTTGTTCCCACACATTTGGGAACAATGATTTTTACGCTTGAAGGATTGTGCAGAAGTTTGTCTAAGTTAGAATTTGCTGAAATGATCAGCGAGAAAACCCATAATTGCTATTTACAAGTTAGCCAAGTTAGCTGCTCACCAGGAATATTAGAAACATGTTTGAACGTGGTGCCGGTAACCCTTTCATTTTAAAAATAAAAAGCTTTATTAAAATAAAATAAAAAACTTAAATTGGGAATGTTGCCTTCATGCACACGTATTTTTGTGGGACAAAGATTTGCTTGTATTATAAGGAGTTTAGATTTAACGACAAAGTGTTAAATGTAAACCCATCAGTAGTGTCAGAAGATGAATACATACAGATGCTCTCTCTACTGCAGCTGAGCATAGGCACGTATCCACCACAGTGCATGTGTAGAATAATTCTACCCCTCGATTGCTTTAACGAAACAAATGCCTATCAGTGAATTTTTTTAAATGTGTTTTTTGTTTTTCGGATGTTCTCACAAAATAGAACATGTGTAATTACTTTCATCTCAGCATTAATAGGTTTGCACCTTGATTTGCTTTTGTGTGAATCCCTCCAGCACAATAAAATGAACCCTGGAATAAGTGCATCACAAACTGTCAGCTGCTCGTGCTGTTACACTGGCTCATATAATAGTGTGGTGCAACGGGGATAATGGGCCCCTTCTGTGTTAGAGCAAATCACACTGCTGGTTGGGATCTTTCACAACCCTTAAAAAAATGTCAGGATTTAAACATGTTATTATCTTTTAAATACACAGATAATCATTCCACACAATCTCATGTTTCATCATGTTTTTCTCTAAAGAAAGAAAAAAGAGTCCATGTGAGCATCCAGGATGTTCGCGGTGTGAGTAATGCAGTTGAATATGTGTACTGTAAGCTGTTTGTGACAGTTTGTGACATTTTATTTTAAAAAGTAGGCACCTGTCACCACTTCACATGTGTCACCTTCTGCTAGTCACATCTAAATGTGTGAAAGAGGAGATGTGCTCTTTGGGTGTGTTTCAGCAATGAGGAGTAATGGCTGTGTAGGCCGCTGAGGAGCGCCCAGCCCTAAGGGTGAACGACGCTTCCTTGAGAAGTTTTAACCAGAGCAGCCAGTTAACTCCAGGGTACTGGTCTCTGGCCTCTGGCTCCACGAATCGTCTCCCCGGCTAGATCCTCACTCCCTCTAATGTGATGGAAAAGCTGTGCCGTAGGCCTGCCAGAGGGCTTGTATTATCATTCAGCAGCAGTCCTTCTACCTGCACCAACTCTGATTTTAGTCAGCTAGAGACCAAGTGCAATGGCATCAAGGTAAAAGCTCTAACAGCAGATCTGTTGTATATGCATCTGTGTAAATGTTTGGACGGAAGCCCCGATTGTGTCAAGATGGGGACAAGCTTGCCTGCTTTTCAATCTGCAGTGAAAATGAAATATCATGTTCAGCTCTTTCAGCTTTGCGGGTCGCCCTTAATAAGCTTATCCGCTAAGCCAATAAGAGATTCGAAGAAAAGCGATGTCCTGATTGTCAGATAAGATGCTAAATCCATTCTGATGGGAGCCTCAGTTGCGGGGGTGGTAATTATCACTGTCACAGTGTGCAGTTTATAGAAGGGGATCAAATCAAATCCAGTTTCAATGGCTTGTTTTGCGCTCTTTGTGTCTTTGTAACACACATGACAACAATTGTTAAACATTTGGCTGAAATGGGCCTCGACAAAGCTGTTTGTGATAAGTGTATATGTGTGTTTTTACAGCACTGTGTGGTGTGGCAAAGTGTTAGCACAGCAACATGTCTGCTGATTGGTCTGCAGGCCCTTCGACCTCTGCACAGCTTCACTGTCGACGTCGTCAGAAGACATCAGTCTGTTATTGAGTGGGATCAGTTTGGCAGTTACATGCAATCTGTTAATTAAGATACAACCATTAGCTGTGATCATCAGATATCACATACACACACATAACTATAACTATAACATTTGAACTGAGCGACCGTCCCTTCCTTTAGTGACGTAGCCAAAGTGCAACCAGCTGGAAACCAGTCGTGCAGTGTGGCACCATGTTGGGACTCTGTCTGCATTCATAGACTGGACTGCAATTATTTACAAACCTTCAACAATTTCTTTGCAACTTCTCCCAGAATCAACCTTGTAGACTACTATTCTAGGATCACTACTCTCAGGTAAACACAGGTTTCTGGGGGAAAGTGCACTTTTTGCTGGACTGAGAAAAATGAGCTGCTAGCTGCTGTGCAGCCTGGTAAAATGGATGAGCTGTGTCTCTATATCGTGCACCCCGTAACGCCAGAGCATCGATGAAAACACTTTCAGTGTCTACATAGTTAGACAGTGGTGCTGTAGCTCACCTGGCTGAGTAGAGCCCGGGTTTGAGGCCCGTAGGTCGTCTCAGTAAAGTCAAGATGGAAAAAGAGAAAGGGAGCGAGCTTGCTTACCGAGACACGGCTGAGGTACCTAAATGATCAAACGGTTGTTACATTTGACTGGAGGTTATGATGTCTGTGCTTTCAACCAATGAGAAATGTTCTGTGTCTAAGTGTCTGTGATAAACATCACCAAAGAGTCACCTGTGTGTGCGGGACAGTCCCATCATTGTCACAGATTTTATGAAGCCAGCAGTGCTCCTCCTATTACACCATCATTTGTTTTTCTTCTGAACCTGCCGCCCCCGTCCTCCTTAAGTCACTCTGACAAAACATCCCCACAGTACGCGCCTGCATCCACCCACCCCGTCTCACGCTGACGACTTGTGTGTGTTTATGTTGTCACCTCCTCCAGCCTGTCGTCGGCACGAACCCCCGACGCCGTGTGACGAGTCTGTGCCGGCATGTCTTTGAAAATGTTTTCATGTTGTTGTCTTTTTGCCCGCACACTCCCAGCTCGCTCAGCTTTGAGAACCATTTCTTTTGAAGTGTCACTTTTCTGTAAGGGAGGACAGGCAGGCAGAGGATGGAGGGTTGGACTACCCGCTCGTGTGACTGTTTAACGGAGTCATTTCATTGGACTCGTAGCTGCTGCTGAAGGACAGAAATCTGCCCTTACCAGTCACTATCCAACCTGATGCAAGCTCTCACTCCTGACAGCCCTCACAATCAGCTCGTGAAAAATGAAGTGGCTGTACTTTGAGTGTTGGCCACTTAAACCCCAGACCCATCTGCGCTGTCAGTCACCGCTGGCCAGTGGGCCGCAGGTTTTTGAAGAAGCTTTTATCAGCTGTCCGGCGCCTGTCACGAGCAGAGCACTCCAGCACAGCTTTAAGGCTTGTGTCTAATCCAATCTGCCACCGTTTACACTGCACACGCTTTCTGATGAACAGTCAAGATAGTTCAAGTCCACCTGATGAGGATTTTTTCCACTTTACCCCTCTTAAGAAAAGTGATGTAGGACCTCGTGCAGAGGTGTTACTTGTCGACTGTTTCTCGCTCCAGCTCTTACCGCTGAAAACTGGTTTGCTTGTTTTTTTCCCCGTGTGACTTCATGCAGATGCTTCCTTAGAGATCATTATTGTTTATGGACCCTGGGGCATGCTATAGTGCTTGCAAACTAATTACAATCTCAAAGAGCACAGAAAAGTTCAAAGTGGATCCTTTTTCACCCTGACAGGTGCAGCTATCGAGCACACTTGCATTCATTTTTGCAAATAAAAATTTTTGTCACATTTAAAACGATGGTTTTTGTTTTTGTACAAATGTGTGATTCCTGCAGGGAGGCCATTGTTTGACTCAAACAAACTCTATCTCGTATTTATAAAGAAATGAATTCAAACTTGATTTGTCACATACACAGTACAACATATCGTGAACAGCTTGTGTCCGAGCCGCGGACTTAACCGCACCATCCCAGGGCTTGGTTTGAGCGTGGGGCTCCAGCCACGACCCTTACTGGATACCAGGGGGGAATCGAACTTGTGACTTCAGTCTTCTATGGAGAATCAGAATGGGTCGAATATATCATTATGCACGTTGCATATTTCTGATGTCTGACCAAGAAAACTATGTAGAAGTCTGGTGCTTGAGACTGCTGCACTGAGAGTCAACCGTGCATCTAACTCCACTCATGTCAAATCAAATGGCACACCCAAAAACCTCAGGCTGATGTTCTGACCAGTATTTTGCATTGCTTCTTAGGTTATCTTACTGTTGGATAATGGAAAATGACTGCACACGTGTGATGAACAAATTCAGTACTGATCGCTGTAAGCCAATCTGCTTTTTCTGTTGGCTGCTATGCAGTGGATGCCTGGAGGATTAGACACGTCTGGGAGGATGAACTGAATGTTGAGGTGTGGGAAGAATATTTGGAGAGTGCATTTATATAACTTCATGTCAGATGTAGGCGTGTGCATTTTAAAACAGTACATGGATTTTATTACTCCAGAGAAGGGCTTCGCACTCTCTCACCTGTCTGTCACAGATGCAGATATGCTGCTGGTATTTTTTCAGGTCATGTTCAAAACAAAGCATTTTTCTCTGAAGCACTTGGAGGGGATGAGAACGATGCATTTAGAGCGGTCCTTGGTGTGAGCAGCTTTTTGGTTTCTGAAAAATCTTGTAAAAAGGGATTTTGTTTGGAAACTTGGTCACTGACTGTGTGCCCACATTTAAGTCTTTCCTGGGAGGAATAGCACATATGTTGCAGAGACTGAAACCGCTCAGTGAAAATGACGTCGCGGATCCTAAAACTCCGGTTATGTCTGTCCACACACACGCGCTGAAAACGAAGAAAACGCAGATCTTCACTTTGGCCAGAGTTTTTAAAAAGATCAGTTTTCGTGCCGCAAAACTGCGTTTCCGTGTGGACGACAGGCCGAACCGTAGAAACATATCTTGGTTTTGGGAGATCCCCGGCTACGTGTGGACAGGGCCTGAGTATATTAGAAAGGTGCAGGAATGGGAACAGTCAGTATGCTGTATATGTGGGTTTTTTCTTTTTCTTAAATTTTGCTGTTTTTATCTGTTCATAATTCATCTTTATAAAACTTTTAATGCTTTTAACGCATGAAAAAAAAAATTTGCAAGCACATGAGATTGTGAACATAGAAAAGTGTGGTCAGACTTTGCTGCACCATCTGCGACCATCTTAAAAGCGCAGTGGAACAGTATCGGTCATGGATGGGCTTCGTCACAGCCCAACACTCAACATCAGTGAAACCGTGTGGGGTCATCTTGTTAGAGGACCGTTATGTTGGTTTATGAAACCAGAAAACTGTTCTGTGCAGGAAACTGCTCCCCACCTCAGACTCAAACACAGCAAACCTCATCAACCATCAGTGGCTTTTCTATATTTGACTCTGCTTATATAAGAAGAACACTTTGAAATAAAAACCAAATGCGAGATACAAACGTTTCCGGTCAAAGGTTTTAAAAAGTTGTAAAAACAGTTTAAAAACAGGTTCAGTTTAAAATCTCATTGCACTATGAAATGAAAGCATAGCTGTTGCAAAAGTCCCCATAAACGTGACACTTGTAGGTTGCTTTGCTTTCACTCTTCTGTCCAGTTCATCCCAAAGCAGCTCGATGGGGTTTAAGTCTGGAGACTGTGTACATTTTAACAACTGATTTTATCTACTGTTCCTTTTTAACTACTGCTTCTTTCTTCCCATTGTAATTCATGCTTTTTATTTGTTTTTGTTTTTGAATGTCTGTGTAAAGCACTTTGAATCACCTTGCTGTTGAATTGTGCTATATAAATAAACTTGCCTTGCCTTTTAGTGTCAGGGTTACTGTTAGGTTATGGTTAGGTTAAGGGTCAGGGTCAGGCATTCATTGTTGATGGTTAGGGTTAGGGACAGGTAGAAGAGCAGTGGTTTGTCTGATATGTAGGACATATAACCAGATAGTGTCACTGCTGTGTGTTTTTAATAATAAACAGAGTCTCCTGTTATTCCATATGTTTCATCTTCTTAATCATAAGCAGTAAGATACCCTGAAGGCACCCTCAGTGGGGACGGTGATACTGTGGGTTTGGCTGATTTTTGTATAATACGATCCCATCTGTTCAAGACATGATCAATTTCAGAGTTTATAGGATAACGTTGACATCCTTTGACAAATGTGACTGACACGTGCTCTTCCTCATTCCTGCTGCCCAACACACGAGAAAACAACTTCCCCATATTTTTCGTCAATGTATTATTTCCAACCAAAACATTTTAAATGCGAGTCTGAAACTTGGATTGTGAGCACTTGAGGTCGGTGTGAGTAGTCCTTCATCACATAGTAAATGACTGCGGAGAGCATGGCTGCAGGGAGTAGGAGGAACATCCGAAAGCTCATATTTGCATGTGTTGAGTCATTTGTGGAGAGTCCTTATCTGGCTTTGCCTTTCATCAGATCCACGCTCCCTGATGGGGGTGAAAAGAAAATCAATTTGCCCCCATTCCCTGCTACCTCATTTCCCTCCCTTTGATAACACGGTAGACCATATCCTCTTAGTAATTTGTCCTTATTGAAGTTGGTCATTGCCAGTGAATTGTCTCTGATTTTTGGATTGCTGGTAATGGAAGTTAACACAGCACCATGAAATTGTATGAATTAACAGAGGATAATAGTTGCGTTCGATTAGGGCGCTCTCGTGACTATTGTGTAATTATTACACGTGATCTCCCAGTTAATTGTCTGTAATGTCATCCTCATTCATCCCACCATGAAGCAGCAGATTACATAACAATGAAAAAATGTAAATGACAGTAATGACAGTATACTAATACACAGGATTACATATAATAATAATATCATCATATCAACATATGGAACATGTTTTCAGGCTTTGGGCTAAGCTTAAGAGTTGACAAACACATTGATTTATACACAGGAACACACAGGGTTTGCATGCACACACACCTGCATACATAGCCATGATGCTACATTGACCTTACTTTAGCAATCTTTTGCATATTATTTGCCTGGAAAAACGCAGGGCTTGGACTAGAGTTGCATCCTCATCCTTGGTTTTAGTATTACTTGAATACTGTGTGAAAGACAGGATTAGTATCTAGTCTTCAGAGTAAAGTATTGACGGCTACACAATGCTTAACTCCAAAAATGTGTGTTTCAGTGTCCTTACGTAAAGAGGTGATGAGGAGACGAGGTTTTATTTGAACCCCTGTGAGTTTGTTTTAGTTTGGTGATAGAACAGGTCATCTACTAGTTGGAAGGTTGCTGGTTTGATCCCATTACTGTAGCCAATGGGGATCAAACCACCAACCACCAATAAGAGAAGCCCAACATAACATCATAAAAAACAAAACCCATCTTTAAAACACAAATTATGCCCAATGTCAGGTAAGCATTTGGAAACATAACACTTGCATAACGTAATATTTGAATTAGCCGTCATCACTACAACACACAACCAAGTCCAAGTTCATGTTAACAATTTTTACACATGGTCAAAATTCACTTTTTTAATTCCAGTTTTACTGTTTTTTTGTGTTATTTCTATTTGGTTCCAGTCATTTTACTGTTTCATCACCTTGCGATACACACCAAGGATACTGTGGCGGGGCATGTCCTGCGTTGCCGGGAAGGGAAGGCGCCCGCCGACGTGAATATTGTACCAGATCCTGTGTTTGTGTGGTTGTTGGTATGTTGAGCTGGCAGCTCTGTGTGCGTTGTAACAATAAAGTATGCTGCAAAGCATGTTCGTGCCATCGGGTCTGCCGCGGCCATTTACAGAAACAGTTTTGTCACAATAAAGAAGTTTATTATAATCCAGAGATGGAAATAAGTTTCAGTGAAGGCCCATGATAGCACTGAAGGACCAGCCTGTTCATTTACCACAGTGAAGTAGGAAGGTGAGTGAAGATGAAATGTCGTATATAGTCTGTGATGATGGTTCGTTCACATGGAAGCAGTGTCCTCAGTGTCACAGTGAAAGGGTTAGGGCCTTCCAACATCAAGTCATCACATTTGGAAATAATTACATTATTGAAATAATACTGTTATAATATAATATAATATAATATAATATAATATAATATAATATAATATAATATGATATAATATAATATAATAGTAGTAGTATTGCAGTTTCTTTGTCCTGTGCAGCTCAGTCGAGAATAAACATGAGCTTGAGGCTTGATGTTTATACTTCTTTGTCCTGGAGAACTACTGGGCTGCCCTTTATTCCCCTCCACAGTGATGACCGTAACACCATGGCAACAGCAGCAGGCTAATAAAACATAGTACACATCCTGATGTTGTTTGACATCCAGTGTTACATCATCATGGTAGGCCTGAACAAACTCTTCAAGTCAGATATGGGAGTAGATGACATCAAGACACATTCTTATTCTTCCTGTGCATACAGACGGTCAGAATTCAAAATGCTATTTGATGTGAGCTCACGTATGACTGTGTTTTTGGGCTACACTCCCACAAGAATGCAGCCTGATCTGAAATGGGAAGAGGATGAGACCTTGACCTCGGCTCTACTGCTTTCATCACTCAAAACAAAATGTAGTTGGAAGCCCCTCTTAAGCTGCCAAGCAGGCAAAATTCAGAGCGAAAGGAGTGGTATTGATCCGTTAACCTCACACAGCACCAAATATGAAGGATAAGAGCTCCAGAACAAGTTGTAGTCCACTGTCAGAGGAAAACTGGTCGTACTTCACAGGAGAAACAAAAATACTTATGGGTCACACTCTAAACCCAGGCCGTGCTGCTCCTGAGACAAGCCAGTTGTGCTTAGTTGTCCTCCCTGTTGTGGCCCAGGGCATCACTGAGCTTCTGGGCAGTCTGAAGTTCAACCTGCTGGTGTTGAATGAACCAAACCCAGAGGTGATCTGTTGGCGAGTGTGTCCTTCATCTTCCAGGAAACATTATACTCTCAACATGAGGCCAGGCATTATCATGCACTAGGAGGAACCCAAGAACCATTGCACCAGCATGGGGTCTGACAGTGGATCCAAAGGTATCATCCTCATACCTGATGGCAGTCGCACTACCATTGTCTACCTAGACATTGACACCAGTAAGCTAAAGGAGGTCATTTTGTAGAGCTCTGCCCGCGGTCAGTGTCTTACTCCTTCCAGTCCTGGTCCTGGTGATGGGTTAAGGGCCTTGTCCAGCCCTGTCCAGCTCTCCTATCTGGATGTCTCCTGGAATTTCCCCCATGCTTGTGAGACTGTCATGGGAGAGACAGCAGACCTGCTGGAGGAGTTGGACTACTACAGGCATTACCTCATGCTACCAGTAGTGACGGTGACCCCAGGGGAGACAGTGTTGTCCACCTTTAAAGCCGTTCCTGTTTCGGGGGTTGTCACACTGTTGCCCCTCTACCAAAGCAGCTGACACTGATTGACACGCCCCTCTGCTACTAAATAAATACGTTTTAATCAGAATATAGCATCAGGTCGGCTCAATATTCCAGAAGTTTAGCCGACCTGATGCTATATTCTGATTAAAACGTATTTAATTTTTTATATAAAGCAGTGTGATCTACAGGGGGCGTAGTTTGATCTTACAGATACCTCTGGGTGTACCCTTTAGTTTTGCCTTCTTCAGAGTCATGTACAGTAGAGCATGAAAGGAAATGGTGAAATCTGTTTACTGTGAGATAGGGCCCAGATGAGCAGATGGAGACGGTTTCTCCAAGGAACCCGCAGGGAGGGCCAGACTCCATCCTCTTCTTTTCCCTCCCTGTCCTCTTGACTGTGCCAGTTCTTTGCCACCGCAGGCTGAGGAGGTGGCAGTCTCAGTTTTCCTGTCACCCTAGAGCAGGGAGAGAGAAATAGCCATCTGTGATTTACCCAGACCCTGGGCTCATCTGCCACCAACAGACGAGCCAAGGAAAAATATTCAATCTTGGTTAAAACCTTCATGCTTCAAGTGCACGCCACATCTCCGCTGTGACAAATGCTCCTCTCAGCCTCGGTGAAGCAAAGTGAAACAAGAGCGGGTTCGTATGAAAATACGAGCGAATGACTTAATAGACTTGGAAGTAAAATGAAAAAAACATTAAGGCTTATTTTGCTCTGAAGTCGCCTCCTCTGCCATCACATAAAATCTCTACTGCATGGGAATCCTTTGACAGTAAGCTTGAATTTATATCAAGTCACCATGTGAAACATCATTATATGGTTTCCTGGAATAAACACAGCATGTCTAGACCATGTCCCCTCTCAGCCAGAAACGGCAGTGACTGCCAGGAAAGATGGAATAATTGAATCCTGAGCAAAAAAACAAAACACACAGCTACACCAACAATGGGTCCTTCTCTCTCTCTCTCCCTCTCTCTCTCGCTCGCTCTCTGGCGTTGTCAGATGGGTAAACTGGGCTCCGAGTAGTGAAATCTGTTGCATGCTGGGCTGTTTTTGTGATGTGCTGGCG
Organism: Hemichromis elongatus; assembly: GCA_015108515.1. NCBI lineage: Eukaryota > Metazoa > Chordata > Actinopteri > Cichliformes > Cichlidae > Hemichromis > Hemichromis elongatus. The sequence continues at coordinate 18,627 of VUQR01035181.1, read as the reverse complement.
CCCTCTGCTGCTAGCTGAGGAGAATGCTTGCACCATCATTTGAGATAACTGCTTGTTCCATTTTGGATGCTCAGACTGTTATATTTTAAATACTGCCTCTAATCTTAATTATCAACGTAACTCCGAAGGATTTATTTGTATTATGTACTTAGAACGAAAGCATTTGTTCAGTAGCTTTAATGCAAAGAGGCTGACGTCTAATTGCAACACCATTTTTAAGCAGTGCACATGTTTGACCCATGTATGGTCAGCTTTAGGGCCGTGCTCTGATAAGCATAATTAAAACACACATCTGCATTTTGCCTCACGAGCCAATGTGAGGTCTGCTTTTCTCTTTAATGTGCTTCGTGTAGCCCAGACACACTGATGCACCCTCACACAGTCTGTCAGTTTATTATTACAGCCTGCCTCAAATCCAACTCGATGTGATTTTCCGCGATGCAGGCGAACCAGCTGGCAATAATGAAGCTAAAATAAGTAGAGCTTATTATACAGCAGTACATACGAGCTGTGCAAGGCTCTGTCTGCATAACGGTCACTTCTCCAGCAGAGATGTGCCACTCTGCATGGTTTGACTCGCGGTGACACATCCTTGTTAGTGTGCGTGGCGGTGTGCTGTCAGAGCCGTCTCTTCTGCATGAAGCGGGTTTCTCGTGTTTTCGTAGCTACGTGGGTGTAATGAGCAAAAATGATGCTGCCATGCAAAAACTAGATTCTTTTGACTATCGTACGGAGAGAATCACTCTATGAACATACTCTTCAACGTTGTGAAAATATATCCAGATGTTTAAAAATGTTCCTGAATTGTACCAAATTAAGAGCTCAAAAGGTTTGCGTTTAAGGAATAGTGTAACATCAACATGCAGTTTGCAGTTGAAACACGCCGATTCGTCACTGCCTACTGGGCTCTTGGTGTCTCTCTGTTCCTCACATCAAACCAATGCATGACAGCAGGAGCTGCACAAACCGGAAACCTCGTCTACATGTTGCTGTGAGGTTCACTTCTTGTTGAAATGAGAGAACGTTACCCATCACCCTCACATACAGAAGGCTTAGGAGCAGCCATCATTGCTTTTGAAGCACAGATTTGTCTTTGGGCAAAAGGTTCACACGATCAATACGGCTATTCTAATGGAATCTACTTTTATTTCCTTTTAACTGTGCTTTAGATCACTTTGATAGCTCTCTCCAAGCTGCCGTTAACCTTGATCCAAAGGTCTTTGGCTCAGTGCTATCTCTAGGAGTTGACCTGTTAAGAGCTGTGGTGGAGGTGACTGCTTTGATGCCTTTATGCTGCCTCTGCTGCCTCAAGCTATACAATACACTTACACACAAGACTGTCAGAAGAAATGGTGAAGCTGAGAACACACGTATGTGTTTGTGCGTGCGTCCTGTGATGCCGCGTGAGAGATGTCAGAACAGTCGGAGTCAGAGGCCACGTGCAACACTTTGCTCTCTGCGGCTCCCCGTGCATCGCCCATCCCCCTCCCGCCCTGATGCATTTCCCCTGTCAGCGTACACATGTAGTTCATAGGTTACAATCAATAGTTTGCCCATCCTCCATCAACTAGGCTGTTGTGAAGCAGCATGGGTAATGAGATGCGGTCTATTTTTCAGAGTTCGTAACGGGGTTGCTCCACGTAACAACCCCTGGGTGGATCGGCTCCTTCTTCTTCTAGAATCATGTGTTTTGGCTCAGAGGTCATTATCCTCTGCTCCCGTTCTCATGTGTCTTTTGTCCTGGGGGGGAAAATAAAGGAGGCATCCACAGAATACGTTTACTGCCTGGAGCTCAGGAAAAATGTATGAAATCCAAAACAAGATATTGTTGTGTAATTTCTCACTGTGACCTTTGAAGGCCGTTCATAAATGTAATTATATCTCAGTTTAGCTTCATTTACTATAATTAAGTGTAACAGATACATGGGTGGGAGAGCATGATGCTCAGATACACACACTGTAATGGGAACGATGAACTTTTTTAAAAATAATATTTATTATTCCGGCCTTTTCCTCCTCTGCCCTTCCCACAACATTACCGAGCACACTTCCTGTAGGACTCCCAGCATGCACTTGTTCTAAACAAGATTTAGCCATGTTACTGGTTAGTTGGTTAGCACAATAAGTTGCATCTGTGATCACCCATTTGAGACTTCATAAGTAATGAAATGAATGCAGATTAAATGTCTTGTGAGGTAGAAGTTGGACCAGTTGGAAGAGGTCACAGTGAGTCCAGAGAAGTCTCCCCTGGACGTGTTCACAGCTTCATTATTTATGCAGCACTTCCCATTTCTATTTCCTGCTGTTTGCTTTGAGTCGATAAGTTTGGCTTCTTGTGCAGAATTCACATATTTCTGGGGTCAGTCTCTTAATCTCCTTCCGACACTGTTAGTGAGATGCTCTTCTAGCACGGGTGTTTTTTTGATTATCAATTTTTTGATTAAAATCCATTTTAGCTTGAATAACGTGATATCGATTCATTAAAATCCTGAATCAGTTTTTAAATATAAATGTATTTTGCCAGAAACGCCAGAATCTCAGGTTAAAGCTCACAAAACTATTGCAACAACCACCAAACAGCTAAAACAGTAAAAGAGAGCAGGTACACGGATTCAGCACAAAGACGCATCAGAGTCGGTGAGATGTCGGCTGTCTCACCCGGCGCCACGGACACGTGATTTGCACTAGACTGTGATGCTGCAGGTTTCATCACTCCTCAACCAAAACTGGCTGAAGCAGCAGCAAAAGAAGATCCAAACTACGCTTCACATTTAGCTTCACATAAACACCGTCAGATATTCTCTCTGACTTTTGCTGTTTTGCTTCCACCACAATAAAATCACACTCGAATCAAACCTCTGTAACTTTGCTCTGCTTCAGCATCAGGTCATGTTCACATGTTGATTCTTCAGTTTTTGTTCTACTGCAGAATATCTTTAAGGTTCTCTGCTATAAAAAGCCAGGACAGGAAAACCTCCTTCATGTTTTTCTGTGTTTTATCCTCAGTTACTTTGACACAGAGACGTCTGCTGTGATGCTCACACCTCTGATGAAGTCTCACAAGTGTCAGCTTTCTTTTTATGGATATAAAATATGGATATGTACTGATTAGTGATCAGAACTATAATATTTCTGACTGTCTGGGGCAAAACTTCCTTGATTCAATCACATCGAATCAATCGAATCGAATCGAATCGTGGATGGAATCGATTCTAGAAATCAGTGACAATACCCAGCCCTACCTTCTACTATCTTTAATCATAATTATTTTCTTTCAAATAGCCTTTTTCTTTCGTTTTAATACTAGAAGCACCAAGAGGGTCGTTTTAACATAATTCTGCAAAGACAGCAGCCATTTTTAAGACGTTAAATTGTTATTTTCTTTTAATTATTTTCTAATTATAAGTAACATTAAATAAAATAAATGAATTTAAGATTACATATTTGAATAGTTTCACTTCCTGTATGAGGGAGTGCTACACTGCAGACCTGTCTGACAGACAGATGGGGAAGGTAGCCAATCAACAGCTTTTGCATGGCAAAGCAAAAATCAGTCCCTTGTCTGCGAAGGTGAAGTTTGTACTACACTCTGTACCAGTGGAGGATGGGGCCATTGAACATCTGTGAAGGGCTTAGCTTAAAGGCTGGCAAAACGGACAGCTTGGGTAGCTCCCCCCAGTAAAAGTGTCTGTGCTTACCCTGTGGCTTCTCTGATATGGCCCTCTTTGGCCAGACATGCTGGGCCTACCGCTGCGGTTCATCACTGCAGAGTATGAGCAGGAAAAGGTACGCCATGCTATGGAAATGTACCACTCTGCTGACGCATTCATAAGGAGCACCAACAGCTGTACAGGCCAAAAGTGAAAGGGGCAAATCCAGGTCCAACATCAGGAAGTCATGGATGCAGTTACAACTGGACATACTGGGCTAAACTGGGGAGCGTTACCAATGTTCTGGTCCAAAGCAGGCAAGAAACGGCAGAAGGCCACGGCATTGGGGACGATATGGTAACAGTGCATTAGGAGTGTTGGTAGAGGCCCCAGTCCATAACATCTTCAGTTCCCACCTGTGACAGAGCATGGAAACAGCATGGAGTGAGAATAGGTAGCTCAAAGTCTCAGACCCTGGTCTGCAGCCAGAAAAAGTGCTCAGGTTGGGTCAGCACTCCACCCTTTTTCCACCATTTTTACGAGTAACGGGCGAATGGTGCCGGAGGATTTAAATGTTGGCATGGCGTCTGCAGTGATGCTGATGCTGTACTAGTCTGTTGTGGCTTAAAGAGCTGGATGTGAAAAGAAAGCTGCCAATTCACTGGTTGAGCTATGCACCTGCCCTTACCCGCGGCTATGGGCTGAGGGTAGTGGCCGAAAGACAGAGATTGTGGACATAAGCATAAGCAGCAGACATGAGTTTCCTCTGAAGGGTGTTGGGCCTCTCCTTTAGAGACAACGTGAGGAACTTGGTCATTTGGGACGGACTCACAGTATAGCTGCTACTCCTTCACATTGAAAGGAACCAGTTGATGAGGTCTTGGCATCTGACTCGAATACCTCTTGGACACCAGCTCTTTCTCAGCTGGCTCGTCCACACTACACCACTGTGGGTTTTTTTTTAAGGGTTTTAATGCTTTGTATCATCTATTTAGTCTGAACAAGCCCCTAAAAAAACTCTGGGTTTTTATTAGCACTATTCATCTGCAGCGCATTTCAAAGCTCCGTTTGTAAAACCTTACGATGTAACTATCAGCCCATCGGCTCAGTTTGCCAGACATCAAATATTTGAACGGCTAAGAAAAGAATCACTCTGAGGCTAACAAAGATTTGAATGGGCACATGGAAGCTGAGGATCAGGAGTTTTTCCACAGCGAGTAATCCAGACCATGCGGCGGTGTGTTACTGACTAACCTCGTGCTGGGGATAGATCATCTCAGGTGTTCTCTTGACTGAAGTTTGGCCCATTTTCAGCAGCTTTTTCCTGCTGTGCAACTGCATTTGTCTCTGCCCATCAGGGATCGTCATGTTAACTTTTGCATTTATCCTCCAGCTTCCCTGTGCTAATGTCTTTATAACCATAGGTCTGTAGCTATCCACCATGTAGCACAACATTACATACTAGCTAGCCTAATTTCAGCAACCCTGCAAACGTCGCTGCTATTTAGTTTTCCATCTTTATTCAGAGCTGTACGTTTACATTTTTCAGTAATCCCTCAGGCAGAACACGGCCTATCAACTGAACTGAAGAGTTTTTGCAAAACGACTAATGACATCAAATTAAAAGGTGGATTGTCGGCAGCTGGAAGGGCTGGTGAAAAAGAGAGCGGTCTGCCCTGGCTTGTCACCCCCATGACATAAAGCTGCAAAAGTACTGAAAAGTACTGACAAGTACGGTCTACAGCTGACGATGGATCGGTAGATGTCTCGGTTTTGATATCTAGTATCGTAACAGTCAGAAGCAATGCTGATTTCTAGTGGAGGCATGAACATGAACAGTGGAAGGATGGCAAGAATATGAAAGAGTTTGTGGTCTTGCGCAGGACTTAAGAGGATTCCTTCACTTATTTTCACTCTGTGTCATTTTCATTCTGTTGTGTGATTTGCATGTAGGAGATTTTGAGACCTTGTCTAGCATCACTTCATGAACGGCTAGCCGGTCGTCTTCCAGCCATCCTGTTTCTGAACATATAACTCATAGTGCCCCTACACACCACTCACCCTGTTTCTGGTCTCTGTCTGTGAGCAATTAGTCTGTGTTTATCTGCTTCCTGCTTTCATCTGATCTGTTCGCTGACCAGTGCTGGGACAGCTGGGTCTGTAGGCTGCTTCCCTAGGAGAGGGTGAATGCGTGCAAAGGAGCCGAGGAAGGGAGGAGGTGAACTGAAACATCATGGAGTTGGCATTGACTCATGCATCTGAAAGTCATTGGAACATGGAGTTATTTCCCCTCCTTTTTCTGTTCCTTGTTTCTCTCTGGAGTCTGTTTTCCCCTCTTCAACCAGACCCTCAACCAAATCGCGTGCCGAATTGTTTGGAAATGACTCCAAATGAAGCTTTGGCTCTGCACTGAGACTGTGTGTGTGTGTGTGTGTGTGTGTGTGTGTTTGCACGCTGGTTTGATACCTGGGATTGTTCCTGCAGGCCTTTGACAAGGTCAGCACACTGCATGGTTGTACTCTTACGGGAATTTGACAAACCATCTTCTTCTATTAGAACTGCGTAATAGAAACACAAATGTGGAGGTTTATATGGGATTTAATTTATCACTGCAGTATGAAAGCAGGGTCAGGTCCTTTTCCATCAATAGACGTCTGACAGAAATGCTTTGCTGTGATTTTTATCCCTCCCTTTTCATTTTATTCCATCCCAGAAAATTATTTCTGTTCATTTTGATGCCATGTTTTTAGTAAAATCTACATTTTTCAGCATTTATCAGCGTATTTAATAGCATTGTCATGTCTGAATGTATTATGCATTTTTGTATAACTAAACCAGTACAATGACTTCTGTGTCCAAAAGACTTAGTTGTACTTTGTTTGTAATTAGTTGCTGTAGTTGCACATTAACATGTTGGCACGCTAGCTTTAGCATTTAGCTCAGAGCATTATGTATCAGCTGCCAGCACGACCAGTTTGACGTTGGTTAGGCAGATTCCTCCTTCATCGCATTAATGCCTGTTTGATTGACTGGTTTAGAGTTTTTACATGAATTCAATGAATTATTTCATCCTAGGTCCTTGTAAGTCTCTTTTACAGTAATAAACCTATACTGTGAGTTTCAGTGGTCAGCTCTCCCAGAGGAAGAAATTCAAAGTTATTACTGCACCTCGTGGACCTTAATACAAGTTTCCTCACTGCGTTACAGCAAAAGTCATTTGTGCCAAGGCAGCCTGGTGCTATAATCCCCAGTATTAGAAGGCAGAGGGGGGCAGGCTAACGGGATTTCCTGGCTGTGGCCTAGACGGGACTCAGACCTGTATTATCTGGCCATCAGAGAGACTTAGCTTCAACTGTAATATCTGTGTGGAGAGCAGGAAATAGCCTTTGTGTTGCTGGCCAATACGGCCTGCGGAGAGGAAGAGAGGAAACATACAGTGTGTGGTGCCATGTTGGCGTGGGGGGTGTTTGTTGTAAAGCCTTGCCTCCCTCACAAACAACAGCTCTCACAGGTGAGTTTAATTTAGGAAGAAAGTGTCTCTCATTTATATTTGATTATGTAAGGGAACTATGTTGCAGTGCAGAGCTGCTTTAGCCCCAAGAGTTTAAAAGATTAAAGCGAGCTCTAAGGAAGTGTTTTGCAGGATGGCGTAATGTTTGTGCTTATATACTAACTCTTTTTCATGCTAGCAGGGCTGAAGCCTTGTAGCTCCAGGGGCCGAACATCTGGGCTGCTGTAGCCGGAGGAGAGAGCAAGCTAGCACATAAACAAATACACTAAGACAAAAAGTGCCGGGTTCACTGTACATCCCTCGTGTGTCGTACACCAGGACGGACTGCACCTACCAGTGTCACGCGTACAGACAAAGATGTCCATGCTAAAAACACAGACTCACGCTCGGGTCTTCACCCTCAGGTGAAGCAGCAGTGCATTAATGACTGTGCAGATGGGCAGCTCCAGAGCCTCTACAGCCTCATAGAGCTTCTTCCCAGTTTGCCTTTGTGCAGTGAAAGATTTTTAGACATGTTGATATGTTAGATTTAGGTACAAAAACTGGAGTGTTTCATCGTCCTGCATGCTGGCAAAGCCATGCAGAAAGAATGCTTACTGACCTCATGTTGTACTGTTCTGTTACCCCTGACGATGATGGCTTTGATATGATCTCTTTGCACGCTTATATAATTGTGTAATTTGAGATCCAAAAGGTTCTCAAGATAACCTCGTAATGCAATTGTACATAGTCCTCAAAATATTATCAGCAAGACACTAACTGGACCTTTTCGGCTTTGTTCAGCTCCGTGTTGTGCCTAAATGCACAGCAGCCGGGGAAACGATATCCTAAACTCCCTTTTTTGTTTTGTTGGATTTCATCCCTCCGAGCTTTTGAGTCTCTGTTATCCGGGCGCAGCGATGGCCATGGGGGACGTGGCCAAGCGTAGGCATGTGTGTGGGAAGTGAGCAGGCAGGCAGGCTGTCACTTAGCATTACAGCACTACAGGCTCCCCATGGGTGGCATGAGGAGGGTGGAAAGTGATAAGACGAGAGAGAAAGACGAGTAAGGAGGGAAGAACAGAACTGAAGCAAACGACATCCAGCAGCTCGGGCCCCCGGCACCCCCAAGTCAAGGAAACCTGCACTTTGTTTTTCTTCTGATTAGACCAACTACTGAAGATCAACCCAGCTTAGCTCGCTGCTGACCTAAAAAGAGGAAAAAGAACTCAAAGTCAAAACATGACAAGAGGTGGAGGAAGGGGTTAACGACTCCTGGGTGGAGAAGAAAGAAAGCACACATAGTGTTCATCTGGTGGGCTGTGCATCAGTAAATAACAGCATTCTCTGTTCTCCAGAACATGCTGTGTGCGTTACACAAACTGTGACAGGACTTTGTTGAAATAAAAGTCGCTCGTAGTTTTGCAGTTATATAAACACTTACTGTGTGACGCCAAGTGTGGGACAAACTGCAGCCATAACGTTCCTCTTTCAGTGTAAGATTAATGGTGCAGACGTCCTCAGTGACTAATAAAACATGGACGAATTAGCTGTTAGTTAATTTGATGTGTTCGTGTTAAATGATGGTGTCTCTTCACCCAAGTGGGATCAATAGCAGCCGTGTATCACATTTGTTATGCGGGAAAAACAGCGACATTACCTGCTTTCTTTGTTTGTAGGCCAACTGTGCCTGCAAACATGCAGAGATGCTGTCTCCCAAATGTCAGCGTTGATATGTTTAACGATATGCAGATCCTGCAATGTCTCATTTTCAGTGAGCTCTTGTCTTATTTGCATATTTTTCTTTACAAGTGCACGTTCAGTAAACTAGCCACAGATACACACATACTTCAGATAACACATGCTCACAGGCACAGGTAAGTATGGTATCTGGCCATGATGAGCACAGACCCAATACTGTTACTGTGTAGTAAGCACAGAGGAGAGCAGCTATATTAAATGTATTGATCTTGTATAGTGGAGCCATATCTTAGATTAGTTTGCGGTTTGAAAGCTGTTTGACTTCCTCACATCTCTTGGAGACACCAATCTGTTCCCTGTTGTCCCACAGTGGGACGGGCTTCTGCTCCGTGCTGGCACAAACGCTGAGCGAAGGCTTGGCCAGGCCCGCTCACATTTCCATGGATGCTTACACAGTGGCACTACTGAGTCTGATTACCTTTGTTTATAACCCGCTGCTGTCCCATGATAGAGGGGTTGCCTCAGTTTAACTCGGGAGCTGCCATATTTGGATAAACCCTGTGGGATACAGGAGCCCCTTGTAGTTTCAAACCATCGTCAAAAGTGACATGATTATATACACACCAGAAGCGTTGTGTGTCTGGGGTATGGGCTCTGTGGGCCAGCGGGAGTGGCAGAATGTAAACACTGACTGGGTGGCCCGTTCTCTCCCTCAGATGTGGCCTTTTTAGTCCTTAAGTCATTAGAGTGGATGACTAGACTTTTTACACTCCACTTCATAGCAGCGTAGCTGATGCCCTGTGTCTGTATTGCTTGCCCCGTTTACATATATGTTTATTGCGTTGAGCGTATTTTGTTTAGTCTGAGCTTGAACCGTCTTTGTGGAATCCGTAAATATATAATTACTCGTAAAAATGAACATTTCAAGGTTATCAAGAGAGGTGATGCTCTAAAGTTGCACTGATATATTAACACAAAGTCAAATAGTGATGTGTATAGTGATGTGTACTGTAAAGGTGTTCCACTTACTTTGGGGGGGTTGCTTAGTTTTTTAACATAATATTGCTTCTTACAAATATTAGTAGCTAGTTGGTGAACCAATAGGAAGTGGTAGTTGCTAAGGAGCCTGATGTGTCCCTCAGGAGGTGATGGAGGCTCAGACAGAAGCTGAACTACTCCTGACAAACGTTAACATAACTTCAAGTGAAGCTGAATTTGCTTAATGTCTGCATGATGCAGTATTCCAAAATGGCCAATAACTGCTGATTTAATTTAAAAATTACATGTATGATGGATGGATGAGAGATCCAACCACAACCATGAATGTCTGTGTTAGCTCTGTGACAGACTGTCCAGGGTCTACGCTGCCTCTCGCCCCACGCTAGGCGCTGGAGCCTGTCCCGCTGCCACAGGGCTAACACAGAGAGCCATTCACACTCACGGGCGTGTTAGAATCACCTCTTAACCTAACCCCACTGACTGCATGTCTTTGGACTGAGGCGGGGGGTGCGGAGTAGCCATGGAGGACCCACGCAGACGCGAGGTCCCACCCACATGGTGGATTCGAACTCGTTTTTGCTCCGAGGCGGCTGTACTCACCACCTCAGAGACACATTTTAGAAAAAAGATATCATGTGAAGTTCAGTCAGAAAGCAAAGAAGAAGAATTCATTGAAATAAATTCAGTACCTGAACATATGAAACGTCCCAGTAGTTGGATTTGATTAACGAGGAACACTAGCTAACCCACTAACGATACTCTTTTCTAAGGTCCTTGTAAATATTTGAAGCTCTCATGCAGAAAGGAGTTTTGCCCAATCTGATCTCAGCATAAATACATTTGACAAAGCATTTAGGGGGTGCGTTTGTTCAGCTGTCAGAGTGTATTTGGCCCAGGGGAGCTCTGAACCTTTGGAGTCAGACTAACATCGGGGGCTGATTTCTGTGGAAATAATAAAGCAGACAGTGTTGGTTTACAGAGGGCAGAGAAACGTAAGATCGAAATAGATACAGAAGGGGGTTAAATGAGGTCGGAATGAAAGAGTTTAGCGGTGCATAAAAGAGAGCAATGGGAAGCACGGAGAAGGTGATTGGAGTGAGCACAGGGCTTGAAAAAGGGGAAACGTACAAAGAGTTAGTGAGGCAGAGAAAGTGAGCGCATATGAGAGGCAGAAAAAAAGAAAGGAAGGAGAGAGAGGGAAGTGCGGGAGGTTGGTGCTTCAGTGTGTAGAGTTTGCCCACTCACAAGTAAAACATCTCTCTGCTGCGCCTCTGCTGGCATCTGCCACCACCACTGAACGCAGCTGAAGCCCGTCTGAGGAGCTCCTCTGTCAGCCGAGACGCACGGCGCGCTGCGGCACCGAGGAAACGGGAGCTGGCTCAGAGGCTCGGAGCGAGAGACAGAGCGGCGCAGAGAGCAGCAACATAAAGGAGCAGAAGCATCTCTGAGTCAGTCAGGAGCAGAAGAGACAAGGATGATCAAGTCCAGCTGGTTTTATGTCAAGTTCAAGTACAATGAGAAGGTGAGTCCACGTGCAGATTTCAACTTGGTAATGCGACCTGTGTCTGTAGGCCTGTGTTAAAGTGGAGGTGAAACACTGAGTGTAATTTCCCCCCCGTGGGAATATTGACTCCTGGCTGCTGACGGTGCGTTTGCCCTAAATACAGGATTTCACTGACAGGCAGCGTAACGCGGTGCAAACACACTGCTTTCTAATCTGCATGGTGATGTTGGCTGTTTATGGGAGCACTGTGCTGCATACGTGAGAACACTGAGTGTTAGAGTGTTTGCCACAGTAGAAGAATATTACCACGAACCTGGTTTAAACGTTGAACTATTGCCTTTTTTAAAAGCTCATTTATTGCCAGTTTATTGATGAGATCCTGGACTCCTCAAACGAATCTGCCACGCTGCCTCATTCTTCGCTCTTCGCTTTGATATTATGTTTAATGTAACGTCGTTACCCTAAATAATTAGTGTAAATGTAACACCACTAATGCCGGTGCCATTCCTGCTCTGGTTTCATGAGCCCTGGTATCTGGTGAGGCATCAGTTGGCGATGTGGTCGTCTGCTCCTGCAGCCCGTGTGATGTGATGGGACAGGCTCTTCTGTGTGTGCCTGCTAAGCTTTGGGCCAGCCACTAGCACTTTCGCTAACTGCTCACTGCTCCGCTAATGAATAGCTACAGTTACAATTGCCTTCAGTCAGTTAACCAGTCATTTAGGCGGCGAGGCCGTCTATCAGCCAGACGACCGCCACCAGCGACCCTCCAGCCAGTCGGCTGTCCTCCTGCTCAGTTCCCGCCTCGTCTCCTTTTGTGTCGTGACCAACGTCTTTTTTGTAGCGACCCCTCGTGCCGATCGTGTTCTCCACTTAGCATCAGGTGTCGGCCCCGGAGGATCATGGGAGCTATCTGGTTGCAAAAAAATGGCCAAGCGGGGCTCAGTTTACACTCTGGTTGACTCCCTCGTATCCACAAACGTTCAGTGCTTCAAATCTATGAAATAATATCAGTGCGCACGTGTTACAGTGTCCTTGCTATGATCAGAGCTATTATAGCGGATAAGTGAGTGTGTGCCAAGTGGCCTCGTGGGAGCATCTGTTGGTGCCTGAGGTGCTCCGTTTCCATCTGCTCTGCCATTTTGTACTTGAGCGGTCGTGTGGTGTGGAAGTAGGAAGATGGCTGCTCGGTTTTGATCTTTCCTCGCCCAAATCTGAGTTTATGGTTCATTTTTACAGCCTCTCTAATGTTTCACGGTAAAAAAAACGATGACTTCATAAAGAGCCAACGACTTCTAACATTTTAAAGGGTTTGTCTGTAGAAATGAGACGAATGGATGCTCTAATGTGCCCTCCATTGTGGATTATTGTGCTATATAAAACCTGCAAAGTGACATCAGACATAACTGGAACGCTTACAGCTCATGGGGTCGGGTTAAAAAGTCAGTATAACAGTGGATGCTAGCTGAGGCAACCGTGCAAACAGACGGCGTTCCCCGTTGGCAGTGAAGAGTGCGAAAGTTTAGTGTCCTTGTAATTTTTTCAGTAACTCCATCATCCATCCTGCTGAGAGCCTGAACTCCACGGATTCCACCGTTGTACTCCTCGTCTCTGCTCTAGCTGAAAGAAAGTGTGCCCAACAGGATGTGCGTCAGTGTCAGTGCTCGTGAGGGTGAGCCGACTGTGCGTCGGCGAAGGCGTATGCAGTCGCCTGCTTTTCCTGCTCCCAGCTGTCTCGCTTCAGAAGCAGCCAGCCTCCGTGTGATTACGTGTGACTGACAGGCATGCTTTGTCAGTCTTAAACAAGCGCCGCCATGTTTGACTGAGTGCCTGTCCCCCACCACCCACCTCTTCTGCTCTCTAAGGGTGAGAAGGGCACTAAGGACTGTAGCTCCTGGACCAAGGGCGTGCGGGTCCTCACAGTCGGGGCAAAGGGTTAATTGTTGGCCCTGTGTGTGGGCTCAGGCCTTACGTGAGACAGGTGTAGGTAAAGACTGCGGCGAGGTGGGAGCTCTGTCTGCTCACGGCTCTTTGTCTTCTGAGCCTTTGCTCGGACCCCCAGAGGGCCGACCGTGGGGCTGCAGACCTACAGTGACCTTAGTCACACTGGACTAATTCAATTACACACACACACACACACACCGGACACCCTGTGATTAGCGTGTGTTAACTGTACCCTCACCCACAGCTGGATGGCTGCACCCACACACATTTTCCAGGCTCGACTTTCTTCCCCACAGACTTTGGACAAATACAGTTTTCGCTCACCCTTACCCAGCACCCATAGCTCCAGATTTACATCTCTGGTCTGTAGTCACACACAGACAGAATTAGCATTGTGTGATTTTTTTTTTTGGAACGAGCTCCAGCACCGATCGTACAGAGATGAGTTACTAACAGACAAGGCGAGACGTACCGGTGATTCGTCCGTGCTTTGGGAAATCTTTGCTTCTCATTTGGCAGACGGTTGGCTGCTTTAGCGGCCGGCACCTGTTAACCATTTACTGCAGGAGTGCGGTGTGATGACGTGCCCCATGGTTTCTTGGATTGTTATACAAATAGTGTCCGGCACACATCACAATATTTATCTATGAAGTGTATCTCGTATCCAATTTTGCCGTCCGTGCAATGTTTTCTACAAAATGACACAGTCGGGGATCCTGTGATTACATTCAAACCTTCAAACAAACTGTGGCTTTCTTAACATTTGCTTATTTCTGTGCAGACTTTTTGGTAAATACAAGCTCAGCTCCAGAATGCCTGTCGCTCTGTAACGCGGTGCCCTCTCTGCTGCTCAGCGGAGCTCTTAAACTGCTGTCGGTGTCTGTCACAGTTATTTAAAGGCAACATAAATAATACACTGAACATTGGAAGTTCAGACTTATCGTGTAGGATAAATGGTAGAAGCTCAAAGACGACACATGACCTGAGATTTCTTTGTGTTACACTGTGACCCCCGCGCCGACGCCGCTGCCCCCCCTGCACAGTGAGGGGCTGTGTGATTGTATGTTGGCTCTGTACTTACTGAGCCTGTGTGCTAGGCTTGGACTGTGAACACTGGGGGTGACTGTAATGACTATAATGAATGCGAATAAGAGAGAGTGGGTGTGGGTTAACATTAAGGAAGGCTAATTGCAGGCTCTGGTGATGCCACGCTATGTTATGAGATATGAGAGATAAATGGTGTGGAAGTCCCTCTTGGGTGGTTTCGTGCATTTCAGAGAAACTCAGAGAGAAAGATGAAGCCATCCCCGTGAAGATCGTCCTTCTCCTGGAGACTTCTGGGAGACGTTTGTGTTTTTTGGTTTCCATCTTATTGTGTTCATGACTTCAGAGGATTTCTCCAGCGTCGGCATCCCAACAGCCAAAGCTGTTTCCTTTTCATCAAATAATAAATGAGCAGAACAGCATCAAAGTTTTATCCCTCTGTCTATCCATCCACGCATATAGGACTTTAATGAGAGTTTATTGGAGGCATTTTAGTCAAGCCAGTTTAATTTATTTATGCTTTAAAGCTCGAGCACTAAGAAGCTTACAGAACTTTCGACCTCGCCAAGGCTTGTTGCAAAGCGGGGCCGTCTTTTTTCCATGAAATCCTTTCTTACTTTTACAGACATATTGAAATTCTAAGAAAGCACTCCAGAGCTTGCCAAAGGGATTACTGGTAAATCCCTGCAAACTCCAGATGTTTTCCCAGGCAGCACACAGCAAGGAAACATTGCCCGGCCCCTGTAAACATCTGTCAAACAAAAGCCTCCGCCACAGAGGAGACAACAGGAGCTTAGAGGGAGTAAAGTAGCCTGACTAGTCAGATTTTTTTCACTCTATTAGATCTGTTTATTCGCAGAGAGCTAAGTGATTTTTGCAGGGTGCGCATCGCTAAGCTATCAGAGAAAACCCTAAACTATGACTGAAATGCGTAGCAGAAGATGGGGCCGTGAAGACGAGACGATTGCTTTGCCCGCCTCGTGTCACAAACACCCAGCGCTTTGAAAAAGACAAACTCTGAGTGTTTTAAAAGCGATGGTTTTAATGTTTGGAGGCATTCGGTGGCACATGTCTGAAAGACAGGGCCACGGAGCTGCCAGTGAAGCCACGGGAGCACTTTGCAGTGGCTGCTAGGTTCAGGCCTCGGGCAGCATCTCATATCTCCCCGCCATGTTTGTGTTAATTTGCTGGATGTAAACATGGTGAGTGGGCTGTGACAAGGCAGGGCCTGCCTCTGTGTCTCCGGTCTCTAGCCTCCTCAGCCGAAAACAGAACGGAGACGGGGAGCGGCTGACCAGTGTCTGGATCGCTGAACAATTGCAGGCCGGGGAGAGAGCGCGAGCCCTCAGTGTAGCCACTAGGGACATAGCTGACAGATGGATGGAGCCAATGACTGGATGCCTAGCCAAGTGGAAAGACAACTTTTACCCACACAGGCTGTATGCTTTTGCTTGTCGCCTTTTATCTCCGTCTCTTATACGTAACCTGAAGGGAAAACACAGAAAAGCAGGTTCTCTATGTATCCATAAGTCCCCTCTATGTTATGCATATCGGTGTGCTGTAGGTGGTGTGCAGTACTGATTAGAATGGTCTTCAGGCTGGAGGTTAGATGAAAGTGTAGATTTACTTTTCCTCACAACTAGGGCACATATTTAGTGTCAAATCACCCAGAGGTTGTTCTGTGTAAGGTTTTCATGATGTCAGGCCCAGTTTGTTCCGTTTGATTCTGTTTAGTCTGATTTGGGGTTATTTTTCTTTGTGTAGCCTCTTTGAAAGGTTGACAGTAGTTGCACAGGTGGAATAGCTGCTCACAGTCTGGTTACTGATCACAAACTGAAACAAAGGTCATTGTCAGTTACCATGTTTGAGATGTATTGATGAGTTTGTGTCCTTTAGTGAGAGCCATGTTTGCTAAGCAGCTCTGAGGCGTCTCCTCATCACCAGCATATTTTAAAGTTATAGTCAGATATAGTTTTGTGAATTAGTTTTTGTTGTTTTCTCCCTCCAAGGAGCTCTAGCAGAGCTCATTAGTCCCAGTCACATTCCCACAGGAATGCCGGGTCCTGCCTGCCGTCTGCTGCTCGCTCCTCAGGTTTCAGCCTGCCGGATGACTGGGTACGGAGATGGTTCCCATAGTTGCGCCGCCTGAGCTGCATGGGTCGGCCCTGGTACCCTGGCTCAAAGAGCCCTCTGTTGTCTCCTTTGTGCGCTCCCATGCCGGGTCGAGTTGGTTCACATAGACGCACACATTGCAGCTCGGCGACATGGCCTACAGGAAGGATGGATCGCACACTACTGGAGAGTGAAAGTGCAGCAGGTATAAACGTAAACCCGTGTGACTGTCTGGCAGTACCAGAACATGTTGGCATAAGTCACACGAACAGTCTGATGCTTTTTCATTTTTTGTTTAAGGTCGACTAATTTGGCTGTCGCTGTGGAACATAGACGCGCACGGGTGCATTTCCACAAGGCGTGTTGTCTCGATGGTTATCTTTGTCTGGACAATGGGAGAGAGTGTGTGTACTGCTGTATGCATCATAGTAAGCGGCTGACAGTTTTTCCCTCTCCTGTTGTATATACACCTCACTTATTCCTTTCCCTCCAGCCCAGCACTAGCTGTGGGCTGAATCAGGTATTTACACTGTCTGTCCATCCATCCATATATGAAGCCTGTATCTGTTGTGGTTCGAGGAAATTTTTTTTTCTTGTTTGTGCAATCACACAAAGCAGCTTTTGTCCGTTACTTCAAACATCTTAGGAACTCCTTTGCCAGTGATGGTGATAATTCACACAAATGTCTAATAGGATACTGTGATATGATGGTCTACAGAAGCACTTCTAACCCTTATTCCATGCAGAAAAACAACAACGTGTTTCACATTTTGTTGGACGCTGTATTCGTGACATCACCGCCTGCCTTAAGTCTGCGCTCTGCACGTGAAGCATCCATGCTGCATCCTGTTCGAAGCAGTATTTACTTTTGTGGCTACAATAGAATCAGCTTTGCAGTCCAAGTATGTGAACACATAGTCAACTTAAAATGTGTTTTTCCTCTCCACAATTGTTCTCAAAGGGCGTCTCACAAGCTGCAACGGATTGAGGCATGCAACCACAGGGGACTAATTCTAGTTTTTCCCTAAAACTTTAACCGAGTGAGGTGGGGGGATGTAAGGGAGAGCAGGCCAGAGGAGAGTGCATTTCAAAGAGAAGCAGCCATCTGTCAGCACAGGCAGCAAACAGCTGGTGGAGGAGATGCAAGATGTCTGAACAAAGACTGACAAGATGGAAGATGACAGGAAACAGATTTCCCTCCCTCTTTACCCCTCCTGCAAGAGAAGAGGTTGACCATCAGAGTGCTGTGAAGTCTAGCAGCCTCCAGATGCCTTCTCTCCTCTCTTCTGCTCTTCTCTTCTCTTCTCTCCTCTCCTCTCCTTCCTGCACTGCATGCTGGGAGTGTGAGTGAATGGGTGTGTGAAGGTGTTTGGTGAGTGCGTGGAGCTGTTGAGTGAGTTTGGGACGTTTGGACTATTTATTGCTGAAAACTTTAGGCTTTATGGTGGTTGACAGGTAAGACAAGTTTGTTTCTTTGTGTTGTATAAGTGGAAAACTTTGGTTAATTGGACAGTTTTACTTTGAGCCATGGCGTCCCTCCTTAGCGAGGGTTCGCCTCCCCTGTCTATTAGACATGGGGCCAGGGTGGTGGCTCCCCAACAGTACACGGTGGAGCAGGTTCTGCTAGCGGTTGGTGAACAGGTGGGCCATGAGAATATAACTTACGGCTCTCGGATGAATAAGGCCGTGGTTGTCTTTCTCCGTGAGGAGCGCTTGGTTCACCTGTTGGTTGAAAGAGGGGTCATTTTAGATGATTTGTTTGTGGCCGTTTCGCCGCTATTTGTGCCATCTACGCGGGTCACCGTATCCGGTGTCCCGCCGTTCATCCCCAACGAGCTACTCGAGAAGGAGCTGACCCGTTTTGGAAAGTTTGCTAGCGGGTTCAGGGTTGTTCGTCTTGGCTGCAAAGACGCCAGACTGCAACACGTTCAGTCTCTGCGGAGGCAGGCTTTCATGTACCTGAACGATCCTTCTCAGACGCTGGAAGTGTCGTTTAAAGTAAAATATGAAGGCGGCTTTTATACAGTTTATGCAAGTGCAGGTAGCATGAAGTGTTTTGAGTGTGGCGATGTTGGCCATAAACGCTCGTCCTGCCCTCATAAAGAGCAGGAAGTTCGTGGGAGTACGGATGAAGAACGGGCCCATTCTAGTGGAACACCTGGGCCGGAGCGTGCTGTAGATGCCGGT